>JAANSP010000595.1:0-19980 GCA_036850745.1 Homidia socia | reverse complement strand
TGGTGTAATAATTTTTCCTAAATTTGGGATATATGATCTTATCATGGTCGTCCCCGTTTGTGTTCCCTAACCTTGAGCCTTAAACTTTATGACATGATATATTCCATTAAGCCTTTGGAATTATAAGCTTCGTTCATGAAAATGATCATATCATATTCTTAATGAGCTTAGGAGGAGAACAGTAAACGGTTTGATTGCTGCTATACTTCCATGTTTCGCTCAGCCTTCAGGAAAGTCATAATTGCAGAAAACTTCTTTAGATGGCAGTTTTGACCGAAATGGATTCAACTTTTCAATTTAACTAACAAATGCACATGAAAAGAAATAATACGCATAGTGGTTCTCACTCTTTGCTGTAGGTATACAAAAAAGTAACTTTGTAAAATTATTTCTGACATTGTGCCATAAATCTGGCAGTACTCCATATATATTTAACGAGATATTGTTCAAGAGATGCTTAGTAGCTAAAAATCAGGGTATTTGGGTTGGTGCGTCCTCGTAATTCCTTGCTTGGCCCCTCTGCAGAACTCTTCTTTGTTGTTGTCTCATATGACGGTTATTATTATTACGCAAGTGAAATGATGACTGGTAGCATTCAGACGAAAATTGCTGGCTCCTATTATTACGCTGCTACTGCCTCTCTAATGAAGACAGTTGCGTCTCAGTGCGTATACACAATAAAATGCGTATAAATTCCCAAATTAGGGTATTTCATGACAATCTAAATTTTGGTAATTTGAGGAAAATATAGAATGTTGGCCTTGGCGGCCCTTCGTGGTCGTGCTTCCAGCAATAATATATCATTGTTTGCTCTTGCCATCATCATGAGCCCTCTCTTGATTATGGGCACATATGCATTTCAATAATGAAGCATGCATCCTGACTGCAAAAGAAAAAGTCTGCAGAATACGGTCATATATGAAATATTTTTGTTGATATCTGTTTATCGAGAAAATCAAGTAAAACGACTACTGTTTTATTCTACATAATTCTTCCAAATGTACCCGTCAAATTTCCCATAAAACTGGAAAATTCCTGGGTGGTTTGGCTATAATAGTTGCTCGTATCTTTGCAATTGAAATGACCAAGCTTGGAAATTATTGTAAGCTCTTCAAAAAAAGAGAGGGAAATAGTGAGCTTAACTTTAAGCCATAATAGAGCCAAAATCTAAATCATACGTTTCAAAGTCCGCAGGTGCCTCAGAGAATGGCCATTTTCACCGCTACGCCTACGCACAATAAAGGCTCATAAATAAATGCACAATACCACTCTATCCAAAAATGTAACAATGGAACGCATTCCTTTTTTCCATTCTTTTATAACTGTGTAATGCTTACTGTTTACTGCCAATATAATATTGACGACACTGTTAACCGTGACAATAATTATAATACGCTAGATCAGTGAATAGTAGTTTTGTTTGTTGCTGTAAGCCAAACCTCTCAAATATAATATGCCTGTTGGCAATCCCTTTTCGAAGTTTTAACATAATCCATTCAATACAATGATCACTGTTGACCGTGACAATTATAATACGCCAGATCAGTGAATAGTAGTTTTGTTTGTTGCTGTAAGCCAAACCTCTCAAATATAATATGCCTGTTGGCAATCCCTTTTCGAAGTTTTAACATAATCCATTCAATAAAATGATCCTATATACGAGCATTAATTTTTTGTCTGGATTGACTTGGATGAGGAGACATCCGTGCACTAGCACCTTTTCAGTATTCAATTAAGTTTCATCATCATCACCTTAACGAATATATGGCTGTTTTCAGAATGGTGTACGTACGGGTGTCAGTAATTTTGAAAGCAAAAGTCGGCCTCTCCTTAATTTTTAGAGGTAAATGGGCAGTAGCGTGTATCAATAACTATTGTTGCAAACACGTACGGCGACATTTTATGAGGTAATCAAACCCTAACACTACTTACAACAGAGATGATAAAACTCTCCAGTCAATAGTTGCTTGAAAATTATTAGAATTACAATAATTCAAAGGGTCCCATAAAAAACTTACTTAAAATCATTTCTTTAATGTTAACAGTTATAGCTTGAAAACATAAAATCCCTTCTTCCTCTATCTTTTTTATGTGTCACGTGAACTAATTATTCCTTATTCACATTATTTGTAATAATTACTTCGTTCTAACCTTTATTGCATTCATTGGAAGCAGAGCATGTCGTCGCAAAGTGAAAGATAAGAAAGTATTTTTAAGTACCATAAACTCTCCATTCAATAGTTGCTTGAAAATTATTAGAATTACAATAATTCAAAGGGTCTCATAAAAAACTTTACTTAAAATCATTTCTTTAATGTTAACAGTTATAGCTTGAAAACATGCAGGCGTATTTATGAACACATGAAATCCTTTCTTCCTCTCATATCTTATTTTATGTGTCACGTGAACTAATTATTCCTTTTCACATTATTTGTAATAATTACTTCGTTCTAACCTTTATTGCATTCATTGGAAGCAAAGCATGTCGTCGCAAAGTGAAAGATAAGAAAGTATTTTTAAGTACCACAAAAAACTGTCATCATTATTCCAACAAAATTGATTAATACAACTGGGGGAAGATACAACAGCAAGATAATTTTTATGAGCTAGTACCACAAAAAAACTGTCATCATTATTCCAACAAAATTGATTAATACAACTGGGGGAAGATACAACAGCAAGATAATTTTTATGAGCTAGCGAACAGAACCTGTACATAAATAAAAGTTGCACACAAAAATTTACGTCATGAACAAAGTAAGTGTGGGGAACAGCTCATCATATGCAATGCAGCAGCAGCAGCCGAGCAAAGAAACAAAATACAGCAACGACCACGCTTTAAAAAATGTATATTTTTTGAATGAACTTTTGTTAACGACATGTCACACACCCAGTGCAACAAGGCCATCATACCAGAGCCACAAAAAATGTTTTAACCTTCCCTTCCTGCTCACTACTCCTGCTATCATATGAATTATCCCAAAACATAATAATAATATGCATACATGACTTTCATACGTACAAATTCACATTTCATTAGCAATGTCATCTTATCATCAGCGTATATATCCCCTTTAAATATATTCATTATTCTCCCTTGAACAGCAACAACAGACCAAAGATATTATTAAGCATATGATTAAGCAGCAGTGTTGGCGAGAATTGTACAAATGTTAAAAAGAATAAAAATCGATTGAAATCTTGCTATTTGTACCAGAGAGATATAATATGAAATTTATATTTGTATTTTTTGTGGGTTGTTTTGGTGTACTGTAATATAATCTATATAATAATAAGGATGTAGTAATGGTAGTAATAATGGATGCATGGAGCCATTTTGTGGCTTTAATAAGGATGTAGTAATGGTAGTAATAATGGATGCATGGAGCCATTTTTGTGGCTTTTGAATACTTACTGAATGTGCTGCTAATATTTATATGCATGTTTGTAATATTTTTTTGTGTGTGTGCGTCTGGAATTGTAGAGGGTAAAAATTTGTATGAGGAGATGAAGAAAGAAGAGAATTTTTTTCTGTTTCTGTGGCTCAGATGTGGCGGCGGTGGAGACGGGGGTGTTGGTGGTAGTAGTGAGCCATGTATATATTAAAGCTTTCTGATATACTTCTTATAACATTAAAGTTGTTTTTGTAATTTTGGTGTGCATAATAATGCGTTTGTTGTCAATATAGAAAAGTAATATGCCGCCTTATTCACAACTACAGCGCATTCTTTTCCTTTTCCATTTCTCTCTATACATATATTATTTTCCAACCCTCGTCGCCTCACCACCTTTGCTTCACACATTATCATTTATTTCTTTCGAGTCTGGTAGAGAGCTGTGTACAGAGAAAAGGAAAAGTGTTTGTTCCCGGCAAGAAGATGAGCAAGAGAAACTCGTACTCTCTCTCTCTCTGCACGACTAACTGATGATGATGACGATTATTACAACAACGGCAAAACCTTTTTCATTCAACCTTAACCCATTCACTATGAGACATCAACATTACTATTTTACTACGCTACGAGACAATTTCGTTACTCATCCCTATAATTAATTATAGCTGCTGCATATGACGCCTCCTACTTTGTTTACCCTATAACCAGTGCATTAATAGCTACGTGCAGCGGATAATATGTACTTAGATACCCAAATGCATTCCAATTTCAAAAAGATTAACGAACTAACGAACGTTCTATATTTAGCCTTATTAATCAAAGAATGAGGAACGTATAATGATCGTTTCGTAGATTAGAATTGCATCCGTTTCCAGAAAACTGCAGTCATTCATCAATGAAAGATGACATCATCTCGTCCTCTCATATAACCTTTTTATTTTTTAAAATGTTACAGTTGGAGTTATTTATGTCTACATTAGTATACGCTTTTGGCAGGAAATTTAATTCCATACGAAATCAGAAAATGTCTGCAATAGTGAAGTCATAACAGGAAATTCATTCTCTCAGTTGGCAATCTACTTTCACTAGGATGCATTAATTTATTGAGCAAAAATGCATCTCGCAGACTTAAAAACAAGAGCAGATTTATTTTGACTGTGTCATTAAAATAATAACACAACGATAAATTTCAAGGTGTTTTGTTATCATCATCGAGTTAATTTGTTCATCGTTCACCTGTCAATGTAATACATGATTATTGTCACTGTCTCTGTGTGAAAACATATGTCTCTTTTTGACTTGCTACACTGACATCAGACGAAGTGTTTTTTAGTATTTCCTCTAATTGTGCATCATTAAATGCAGTGTAAAAAATTATAAATTATTATAACCAGTCAAATACATGGTACTTGTATCTGTGAATATAAAAAAGTAATTACTTTTCAGAGCTGTTTTTCTTCTATTATTTATCATGTCATTTTTGTTCTGCGTTAACATTTGGAGCAGTAGTGGCACTTCCAGAAATCATTAATCACTCGCATGCATTGTCATTAAAATACTTGTCAGCTTATGTACGTATATTATCCTGTTGCCTGTCTGACTGAGCTAGGATTCATTATCACATGTGCTGATCCTACATATTTATTTATTTCTTCTATTCGATCCCCAGGAATATCAAATTTTCAAACAGAGGCTAGGTCATATACCTAAGTATGTACAATTATCTTGATGATGATGACCCTCTTCAGCTATTTTGACGACATGGCCAACAGCATTGTGGCAAGTTGAACACACAATACGCAAAAAAATCATCAATCTGAATGTATATTTGTTCATGTTTTGTTGCATGTGCTAAAAAAACTTTTTAGTGCAATTTCCGACACTTTTCATAATGAAAAAATATTTGCGAAAATCGCACTTGAGCTTTGAAGGGTTTTGCGAATATCTTTTTTTCAAGAGGCCACCAACAACGAATTCCTTGGATATGGTTAATAACAGCTCATTATCCTACTTTTCAAAAAACTCTTTTCTGGGATGACAGACAAGGCTTTAGAACATTTATGGCTTCTGTCAGGCCAATCAAGTAGGGTTTATTGTCTTTATTTATCGTTTTACGTTGTACAAACAGTTAGTATTCCACATGGATGGGGTTGACGTTCGAGTATACCTAGGTACATATGTACCTACATTTATACACACACCATGCACCATTTTTCTCAACAACAACAACATCCAATCCAAAATTCTGACGAATTCAACATCAAGAAGGGATGATGTTTTCGTCCACGATTCGTGCTGAAGATATGCATTTCTGTCAACTCGGAACCAGTTTCCCTACATATCATCTCTTGAAAAACCAAGCTTGAGTGGGTTCTTTTGGTTCATGTGCTTTAAAAAACACCATATTATTCTCAGAATGGAATTGATGCTGCTGTCAAAATTTTCATGTATGTGTACATATTTACCTACTTTAAATATGGTGCATTCGGCTATGTTGTGCATATTGTTGCAGGCTTTTCTCCATCAACCGAGAGTGATAGTGATGCATCATGAAAGTAAACTGTAATGATTATTGCAGCCAAGTAAGTAGCGGCAGTTATGACGGTGGTGGTGGTTGTTGTGTTCGAGTGACTGACTAACACAGTGACATAAACCGTACTTTAGTTTTTACACGCTTGCATTATTCACACAACAACGCACACTTTGTCTCTGGACTGCATTTAAATCTTCTTGTGCTACAAACGAACCAACATAAACTACTAGTACCGCCGCAGTATAAAATGAAATGTGAAGGGGATGTAAAGTGTAAGCAAATAATGCAGCATACATGGATAGCTTGAATGGAAAATATGATGATGATGATGAGATTGATGAGATGAGATTGATTTGATTTGTTCAGATATGGAAGCCAACAGCGCGACGGCTGCCATACAGTTGTCCTCTCTAGATGCTCAAGAGCACTCCACGGAGAGTGAAGCTTTTCTGGTGGCAGTCGTGTCGCGCAGTAGGGAAAATAAAATTGAATTTGATGGTTCGCAAGGATGCGATGAGCCTCCAACAACGATTACTGCTGCACAAGCGTCGATAATAAATAAATGGGGTGGTGTTCATGATATTTGATTTGTTCAGATATGGAAGCCAACAGCGCGACGGCTGCCATACAGTTGTCCTCTCGTGATGCTCAAGAGCACTCCACGGAGAGTGAAGCTTTTCTAGTGGCAGTCGTGTCGCGCAGTAGGGAAAATAAAATTGAATTTGATGGTTCGCAAGGATGCGATGAGCCTCCGACAACGATTACTGCTGCACAAGCGTCGATAATAAATAAATGGGGTTGTGTTCATGATGGTGATGGTGGTAATGGCAAGCTCAATGTGGATCGTGTGTACCTAGGTTGGATTTTTGGATGCTTTCAATGTAAAGCTAATTACATGGCATTTAACGTACCTCATCTGTTTCTAGTACCAAAAGTGTCATGAATTTGCAGGAGAAGGAGAAGTTGTCTAAAAAANCGTGTGTACCTAGGTTGGAGTTTTGGATGCTTTCAATGTAAAGCTAATTACATGGCATTTAACGTACCTCATCTGTTTCTAGTACCAAAAGTGTCATGAATTTGCAGGAGAAGGAGAAGTTGTCTAAAAAATCCGATAACAACAGCAACTGGTTCACATCAGTATGCATTATGTGGCTTACCTGTAAAAAAATACAAAAAATAAAATTAGTCATTCTGCCTTTCTGTCTTCAAGGATAAACAGTCCTTTTTTTGAGCTCTCCACTCTCATAAAAATAAGTTAAATCTTTTAAGTCTAAGTTATTTTGTTGTACTCAAAAAATAAAATTAGTCATCGATCAATTTTTATGATTATCATCATGTCAAACATATTATAATAAGGTGCATGCAAAAACTCCGCACCCTGTCTAACTACATATTGTAATTGTTACGCTTTATTGTATTGTGAATGAAAAACTTTTAATGGTTAAAAATAACAAAAGCCCAGAGAGCACGTCTATATGACAGCGTGAGACTACCCGCCGAATTCATTAATAATAAAGAATTATAAAGAAGAGGCTGATTATCGACGAGATAAATTGTCAAATGATGATCGTTCTTAAACTTTATACCATTTTTCATATTTAATACTTTTATGAGCATGTGCTATGATGAGGTTCTTCATCTTAATAACATGAATAATATGCGTTTTAATTTATTATGTTGCTGCAATATGAACACTAGAATGAGATGGAGTAGTAGTCGTAGCAAGCAAGCAGGGGTAAACAAGCACATTATGTTTGAAATGAGATAGGCAAAGATGATCTAGATAATGATCCCATGCTGTGTGGATCCCATTAACGTGAGCTGAGAGAGTGAGAGAGTAAAAAAGGAGAGACGAGAGAACTATTTCCCGGCCTCTCCATTAAGAATGCAAACCAGAAGGAGAAGTGAAGTTGGTAAAGAGAAAAGTGCTTTTGCTAGGTACATGTATGATGTGACGAGTGAAATGAAAGGTGTACAAAACGCATTTTTAAAACGAGCCATGCTACTTTTCGTCTCCTCGTGTCATAAATGTTACATGAAAATATTTGAAAGCATTATTCTTTTCAAAAAATACAATGGACAGTGGCATAGAAGATAGAAAAAATAATTATAATAATGTACATTCACACAGAAGGACCAACACGTTGATAAAAAACAAGTAAACGTTTTCCAAAAGATATCAACGGACTAGCTCTTATTTCATGACACTAAATAAAATGCCTCCAAATAAATGCAAATGGCCAAATATATTTATTTTCTGTTGCTTTCAGAGGTAGGGAAACGTAATATTCTAAAATGGCGTTTGCAATGACGATGTTGATAATAATGAGCTATAAAAAGGATTTTCACATCTGACGGACTGATTAGGGTGAGCGCATACACCTTTCAATAAGTATTTGCAAACAAATTCCCCTTTCAAAATACCCAAACACTTTGAAAGACACTAATGAGAGAATAGGTGGGGAAAACTAGCTATACAGGTAAATCCACATAAATTCTTTAATTTGAAGCCTACCCGAAAACCATTGAAGCTTGTGATTATCATTAGCTTTGAACAAATTATGAAAGTTTATTACTCAGCAGCACTACCGAATAAATTGCTAAAGGCGTGTACACTCTAAGAAGAGGTTCCTTTTATCTAGCAGCTTATTGTGCTTGTGCATATGCACATGATATTTGATGATATGTTCTTTTCTATAAGAATCATACGAAAGATATAATCGATATCGATTAACTAAATATTATTATTTCTTTGTAGCCATTATCTATGATACTAATGCTCAAGCTTACAATTTTATAATGATGCAGTTTATGAATAATATGATTGACTTTCATCCCCAAGTCATTGCACAGTGTCTATATACAGAAAACATGATAAGGCTTCATATTATTTGTTTTCCAGCCCATCATCAATATTTTTAGTGTTTGTACCTTGTTATTTCCTTAACAAGCCTGTTATTTATCAGTCTTGTTGCTATAATGTTTTTTATCTTGCCTCAAACGCTCTTCAATTCTTCATGACTAACAAACATTATGTTAAGGCTGTGCACATAGTTTGCTACTATTACTAAATGTGGAGCACACACTATAGCCCCTGGTTATGATGATAAACAGGTAGAGTTTATCTTTAAAGATTCTCACTCTGACAGATGATAACTATCGTTCGTTGAGTAAATACTGTTGAGCGTCAATTTCAACAAACATTACCGTTAAAATAATAGAAATACCAATATGATCATTATTCCATACTGCTCGAGGAAAGCTGTGAAGTTGAAAGGAACGCGTCGTCAACCCATTTATGTACAGGCAGATGCACTGAACAAGCAGTGGTGGTGGTGCTACATCATGCAAACAAAAACAATGATCTATACACATTATATAGCAGAGCGTTGTTTCAGCAGACTTATTTTCTTGAAGATGTATTTTATAGCCTACTGAATAGTAATAGTCATCATCATGTAGGTATTTCAAGGTTAAATCAATAACCATTAAAAGGAAACCGATGAGAGGGTGGCGATATTGAATTGTAGTGGCAGCATATATCCAATGTGCTTGCGTTTGCAAGCAGACCAGATAATAAGTTTATGAGCAGTTGGTTGCTGGTTGTTGGACGCAATAACACTGAAAATTGGAAAATATTATTCTAACCTTACTAAAAGTGGTAATTAAGACTATATGACTGTAAAACATGAAAATAGAACAAGAATGTGTATTGCCAAGCAAGTCTCCATTGAAAATCTGATGTGAGTGCATCCGCCATAAATAAATCAGTTTGTGTGGAAAGCTTATATAAGCTCATGTAATGTAGGCATATCTTATCACGATTTTCTCTACATTTTTTCAATTAAGATAGCCTAATGATCTGGTCGTAGCTACTCCTTCTTGGCACAATAGTAATGTGCGAATTGACTAGTGAGCATGCACAAATAATACTCTAGCCAACTTTTTTTCTAGTAGATTGTTTGCTGGACCAAATTGGATTTGCAGATTTAAAAGATAAGAAAGTTCAAACATGGTTTGTCGATACCAAAAAGAATGCTTTTTGCCAATGGTCATGAATTTGATTGGATTAAAAAATAAGTGCTTTTGATCCAGTCCTGTTTGGATCGTTTAGATCTACACTTGCAGATAAAAATTTCTCAATCACTTTTACTAATGCGTTTATTTAGAGAGTGCAGACGAGGGATGTACATTTTGTAGTGGATTACCGAGAAAGTTTTTGAACGAGAAAAAAATATACCGAATAAAAATGCCTCTGTGTGTAGATTTATTGCTTCTCTACGATTATTTTCTAGTTTGGGGTTTCACTTTAAGTAATACAACAGACAATATTTTATGTGGAAAAGCGTAACCCTTGCCCTCCACTAGAAACACACCACAATTCTAGTTTTTTTCTTCATTGCGAGAATTACGGCAAGGCGTGAAACCAATAAAAGTGTTGGACTGCTCTGGAAAAAGAAGAAAGAGCACAATAGATGCTTATAAAAACTTGCTAATGTGTTTTGGCACAAAAGGTACACAAGCAAGTTCATTGATAGAATTTTGCGGCGAAAAAATGGAGAGAAGCTTTTTCACTAAGGTATCGCGTCGGGCGTGTATTATACAGTCAAACGAATTGTTGAGCAAGAATAACAACCGCTTTCAAGACAATTTTTATGTATGGCGCTACGCAAAAATGCTTTCAGATGAAAAACAGCAACAAGAAGGAGAAATGCGCCACAAACTATTTAAAGTGTTTTGCTTTATTCGTGGGAATGGAATAGATGAGCTACCTGAACACCACATCGTCTTGCTATTTATTTTTGTTATTTAAAATTTACGAGCATGTCAACTTTTATAACACAGAGGTTTCAATAATATGGAAATAGAGTCTAAAAACAATACATAACATACGTATATATTATACATTTCCTTCACATATTTTCTTTACCAACTCCATGATTGCCGCCTGTTGCGGGGGAGTAGGTGGTAATCCAGAATATATATTTTGCTCAGTTATTTTCATTATTCTGATTCCGAAATCTGTCTCGTGTAAAAGCACTGAAACTAGATTTTCGAAACTCACAATCAGAGTGAAGCAGGAGATACGGCATATTTCGGTTTGGATGCAATGCAAACAGACAGTGTGCATAACTTGGCTAATGCATGCAAATAAACGTTTTCGGGTTCATTTAAAGTGAAAAATTGATCTTTTGCAAAAAAAAATCAACCAGCCACCCACAATCCTATCATGGATGGATTTGATAATACGTAAACGTAAATACACTACACTGAACCGATAATAATAATGTCAGAGTGTATTGAAATGAAATACCACATTAATGTACACAGCTTCTGATGGAAAACAAAAGCAAACAAAAGATTTTCCCTTTGACAAATTAGAATTTTTATTGTAGATTATGCATTTTACAGAACCGGAAGCGAGACAATGAACTTAGTAAAACAAGCAAAATATTTTCGCTGTTTTTGAAAGGTGCATTAACTCATATTGAGTCTGTTATATATGGATAGACAGACACACAAGTTGAATTCCCCACATAAATAAATATAATATGCACATGTATTTTCTTCTCTTCTGTGCTTGTTTTATTTTTTATAATGTTTGTATTTGTACGTACGTACCGTTGCCAAAATAAATCTAAAACTTACAACTAAAAACGTCAACTTATTGCTCGTAAAACAGCGGTGTGCCTTTCTCTATTTTGTTGCTTTAAGCAAACAAGTACTCTAAATGTAATGTAGTATGTAATAATATAAACGCAATAAGGTGATATATTTGTTATTGCATAATAATTTCTAACATAATGTATTTCAGTTCTGCACAAAGTATTTACAGAGCCTGACAGTGCCATGAGTGATGTGAACAAATAAGAAAATGTTTGTTCACAAGGCGAAAAAAACTGTTTTGAAGCTTACATCACCATCAATTTTTCGACATTTTGCATGTCATGTGGTGGTTGGTGGTTTCATTTGCACCACCAAAAGAACCGTTTATAAATGTTGTTTTTTTGGACAGAAAAATGTCTAATGTCTGTGTATGTATGTATTATCATGATTAATAATTTTGCAATATGTTTGTCATATGACCTTACATGAAATGTGAAGACTGAACAGAATATAGCAATCGACATCCTCTTCATCATCATCAGCAACAACAACCTCAGTGCGGCTTGTCCTGTTTTATTATTTTTGTAGAAAAAATAAAGCAGTATCTCTGCTGAAACAGACTAAAATGAAACTGGATGTGAGCCAGATACATGTTTAAGATTGCAATTGCACAGTCTAAGTATGATAATGGTATTTTCAGCCATGAATTTTTGCCCTTAAGGAGGGATGACATTGAAAGTGAAAACCATTATTGAATTCAATCAAGATGTTTAGTAGTGATGCCCGCTTCGCTGTTGGCTCCAAAAAGAACAAAGCAAATCTCTGGCAAATAGCCAGGAGGCAAGTACCGTCCCTTCCCACTTGACATGAATTTTTATTCACTTAAAGCCAGCAGCAGAATGGATTGGAGGAGGAAAATGAAGACAAGACAATTTGTAAATTGTGTGGACTACTACTCATCGGAAAAGGCACTTACTATTGTACAATAAACAACTGTATAAAAAGCACTTGCTATAAAAAAGACAGGAATACATCCGTGCATTACAATTACCTAATATTACATCAATTCTCTTTTAACAACCGACAGACAAGAAATAAAAATGAAGAAGCATCTTCCAGGCACGTTACATCAGTTTAAAACGAATGGCTTGTCCCGGAATATTTTTTTGCCTCTAAAAAACCAGTGTGTATGTTCAGTGTTTACAAATGTACTGCTGGCCAATTGTTTTGTTTGCTGGATTGCTTTTAAATCCTATCAGTCACACATCAAATACATTCCATGGGCTCAACATCATGACTACCATTTTAATGAGAAACGTCTGCCTAATCTGAGCGGATTAATTCAGGTATTCAGGGAGGAATAGGCAGATTCAATGATCAATCTGTTTCTCCACACGCTTGGAAAATATCGAATTTTGGTACAGGTACCCATTAAGGAAACAAAGGGCACCGATAGCCAAGTATTTTGTACTTGCATTCTCATCACATAGTGAACTTACTACAACAACCACTTTGTTTGTACGCATTTTTAATGCATGTACATGCTCGTTTTTATTATTAAGTAAATCTTGTAATGCTACTAAACAAACTACAAACTGCTTTTGAATTTTATTCTGTTAAAAGCCACGGATGTATTGAAAAGAGTATTTTTTCGAATTTTGGTACAGGTACCCATTAAGGAAACAAAGGGCACCGATAGCCAAGTATTTTGTACTTGCATTCTCATCACATAGTGGCTTACTACAACAACCACTTTGTTTGTACGCATTTTTAATGCATGTATATGCTCGTTTTTATTATTATGTAAATCTTGTAATGCTACTAAACAAACTACAAACTGCTTTTGAATTTTATTCTGTTCAAAGCCACGGATGTATTGAAAAGAGTATTTTTTAATACATTCATTTGTCCAGTTATTTGCAACACGTTTACAATGGTTCTAGTTTAGTTTGCTCTTATTTTTGTAGAAAACAAAGGAAATGATTGTAAAAACAGTCCACTTTAAAAACATTGAAAACCCTTCATTTTATTGCTAGTTTTATTGAAAATGCTACTTAAAAATTAAAACGTCCCCAAACCAACCTCAAAGAACATGATATAACAGCCGAATTTAATAAAACTGTCGTACAAAGCTATACGGTGTTTTAAAGCACAAACATAATTTTATTTTTTGTGCTCATTTACAAACTACCATACTAACCATACATACACTACACACACAAATACTTTGTTTGAAAGCCGCTCGCTAGTCGCTGTGTGAGTTTACGTTACGTTACGCATGTTTTTTGGCATTTTGTTATGCAATGACGGTTAACCATGCATGGATGCTTATCCAAGCGTTTCAGTCAACTTTTAAAAGAAAGTTGGAAATGTAAATGGCTTACTCGTTCACTCACTACTACTCCCATGCTTCTCGGAACAAAAAACGTTAAGTTTCTTGCAGCATAGCAGTGGCAAGCTAGAGCCACGTTTAGCAAAGAGTAGATTTACAGCTGGATATTTTGTCACGCGTATATTGACGCTATTATATTTACGTTGTTTAAAATAAGTGAGCATCACCCCACACACATTACTGGTACCAGTATTCTTACAACTTTTCAATACACATCTCCTCTTCCTTGCGTTGAATCTAACTAAAGCAAACTAAAAACCAGAATGACTCGGATACTGACACGGTGGATATAAAAAGGAGGAAAATTTGACGCTATTGTATTTTTACGTTGTTTAAAATAAGTGAGCATCACCCCACACACATTACTGGTACCAGTATTCTTACAACTTTTCAATACACATATCCTCTTCCTTGCGTTGAATCTAACTAAAGCAAACTAAAAACCAGAATGACTCGGATACTGACACGGTGGATATAAAAAAGGAGGAAAATGAAGGTAAAAAAATTCTTCAAAGAAATTCCTGTCAAAAGACCTCAAAAAGAAACGTCATCATCCAAACTGGATACGTCTAGGCACGGTGGCACGACAGGCAAGTGCAGCAGAAGAAAAGAAAAAAGGGGAATAGGCAACCATAAAATGCAGTAAAATGCAAGAATGAAATGCACACACACGAAGACGAACAAGAGGTTTCAAAAAAGAGATCGAGTTTACTACCGCATCCTTTTCCTCTACCAACTTGCACACACACTCTTTCGCTGCACTTGACTTGGACTTTTTACTACTATTATTTCTAGTGCTTGTTGTTGGTCTCTTTTTTGACTTGTTTCGTATCAAAATAATAACTGCAGTATCAGATAGGCATATAGAGATAGAGTTTTTTGTGCAATGAAGCGGCGAGAAAAAGCCGAGTTGTGCAGTCAAGTTCAAGTCAGTCATCAGTAATCCTGACATTATGCTACTTTACGACGAAACGCAACGTATCAGCATCTTCAAGTGAAGGGTTTTTTGAAAGCGAGGCATTGAAAGGGTGAGTTTTCTCCTTCCTCAACTTTTTCAATTCACGAATAAATACAGCAATTGCATTGCACTAGGAGCTCATTGCATCATGCATTTGTGTTTTGGTAGGTAACTCCACAAGTTTTGTTTTAGTAGCATTCAATTTTCAAATAAAACTTGCTCTAGACTCATAAAGCATTTTGTAGAGAATTTTACGAGACTCTCTTAATTTTTATACGGATGCAGCTGGAAAAACTCTTGAAAGAGAAATTGTCAGAAAATGCTCTGCTTTCTCACAAAACAAAAATCCAGTTCATCTCTTGCTCTAGACTCATAAAGCATTTTGTAGAGAATTTTACGAGACTCTCTTAATTTTTATACGGATGCAGCTGGAAAAAATCTTGAAAAAAGAAATTGTCAGAAAATGCTCTTCTTTCTCACAAAACAAAAATCCAGTTCATCCGCCGACTCAAACAGCAATAAAAAACACAGTCTGCACGTATACATGTACATGTACTTGATATGATCATCATCTTCACGGCTTGGCGGCTTCCCCTGTTGACGACTACAACGATGACGATGATCATCATGCCTCATGTTGAGTGCGGTATTTCCACTTTGCTTATTTATTATTGGCAAAAAAACCTTTTGAGAGTCTTGATGATGTGTTCTATCATTATCATTATTTTGATTGCCTCTCCCATCATTTATAAACAGGGTTATGGGTGCAATTAATGCCATTAGAGAGTGTGGAGAATGAATCATACAAAAAAGAATGGTTGTTGGAATGAAAAAGTCATGACATGGATTCATTTTAAAGATTAACTTTTTTTTATAAAGTTTGGTCGGTGGACTTGCTGTTGATATTATTTTGCTTTTACTAAAGTAGTAGATGACGATTATTACACTTCTTCTTGTTTCCCCTCATTCATTCACCTCGTGATAGACACTGATTACTTTTGATGAAAGCATGAAATAAAAAACATCGTAAAGATGTCGAAAACCTGCCACGGTTTATTATTTGTTGGTCATTTCACTTCTCAGCTAATTTCTCTGTGTGTGCATATAAATGCAATGATGTTTTACTATACACTTGAGTGCTATGTCTATCATCCCACGTCTGTTTGTCTTCAATCTCATCATCAGCCAGCACCATCATCTAAAAAGAATTAGACTGGGGGATCTTCCATATGAAATGGCCATTTTAAAAAACGTATGCTTGAGTGGGTGCACTCTTTTATAGTGATGATAATATCGCTGGAAGAAAAATAAGTCATTGCTGCGTTTTATGTCGTTAAAATGCATTATCGACTTGGGGCATTGGTCGTCGCTAGAGAAAAAACAAGTTGATTGTTTGTTTTATGTGCATGGCATATCTACGCTCTGCGTTGCATTATTGCAATGGAATTTTTGTTGTTGGAGTGGCTTTCGGCTGCTGTTGTGCTTTCTGTAGGCTGGTTACTTGATCGGGTTGAATAGAAGAGCTGTCTTGATTGTGGCGTGATCGAGTGCATGGTTCGTATGCTCTTTTGTTGCCACTTGCTACTGTCTTTTTTATTGCCTGTTCAACCGACGAAGGCGGCTAAAAATGCAAAAAGCAACACCAACTCACCAACATCATCATCACCACCACCACCAGCATCATTATACGAACGAGCTTCTCAAAAAGGGCTTTAAAACAAACAACAGAGTAACTTCATTGCCATCATGATCGTCGTGGTGCCGCATTAAAAGATTGCTGCGGGCCGGGTGGCTCCTTGTCATGTCGGATTCACAGTGATACAATCCATAAGGGTAAGAAGAAGAAGAAGAAGACAGGAGAAGATAGCGAGAAAATTATGCTGACGTATAATAAAAATGCTGGTTAATGTCTGGAGATTTTTCAATGTTATCATCGCCCTTTCTACTACTGATGCATGTCTCAACTTGACTTGTAATCTTGTGTACATTTTGATTTAAAACCACTTGATGTTAAGCGGAATAATATTAAATAGGTAACGTAGTAGTTTTCATTTTGAATTGCATAATAAAACCTTGTGAACATAATGAAAGTCTTTCATGATCGTTTCTGATGATTCATATCTTACAAATTAATTGGCCATTAAAACTCTGTGCAAAAAGCCTACCTGACATTATTGAAGTACAACAATGACATTTCTTGTTTGTTCGTACACGATCAAGAAAAATTATGAGTGTGCTACGTCAAGTATACTGTATTGCCCAGTATCTACTTTGTGATAACGCGTACCAAGCGGTGGTGATGATGACTAATAATAGCAGTGAATTGTACCTAAATGCTCGAGGTATAATATAAAATTCTTAAATTTTTTTCTGTACTTTTACAAGTGAATGCTTTCAAATTATCATTGAAAGAATGCATGGCAGAATATGTATGACTGTGGCCATTGTGGGTGCCGCCACTGCAATGAGCTCTGTCAACATAACAGCTATCAAATATCCAGCGTTGGTGGAGGATAAAAGATGTATTTTGTCGTCAGCAACTTACTCCCACACAATATTTTTATATCATACAAATGCACAAATAGGCTTGCCACATTTTGTAATTCTCTTTTTTAAGAGAAATGCATCGCATCAGTGAAAGGAAATGAAGAAGTAGGAGCGAGTAGAGGGGGAGATAAGCCACAATGGTAAGTTTGTACTTTGTAGTGTCAGAGAAATATTTCTTATTCCTCCTCCGTATCTGATAATAAGCTCATATAGTAAATGCATGTGTGCATCTCGTCAGTTGTGGTTATCATTTTTAATAATGTTTTTTTTCCTACTATTTCATGGACAAAAAACCCATGCATTTGTTTCTATCTTACATTCACATCGTTATATAATGATGTATAAAAGTATTTGTATAAATAAGCAAACTTTTTTTTCTAAGATGAAATGTGGGCTCCCTCGTCTCATAAAAATAAAAAGTATGACGATATCTCTTCTCGTCCGATAATACATAATCTAGAATAGGACATATTTGTTGGAAAAAATGGAAACGTACTTTTTTCCTTACGGGGTAAAAAATTACACGTAAGCAGTCTTCTCCCTAAGAGAGCATAACGAGTTCCCTGAGAATTTACACAGCTCAGACAGAGTGGTGATGATAAGCACAAAAGGAAAAGTGCAATAACTAAAGTTGTTTCTTTTTACAGACTCTTTTCTTCCATTCATTCGTTTTGACTTCCAAAGTAGACGTTCCAGCTCACCAGTCGAATTCATTGTCGAACTTACAGACATTTTGTTATGCAGTCTGTTCTTGAGTAAAGCTTTTACTTTCTTCTTCTCGTCTCTCCACCAAGTCCATTTCGTATTCAAGAAAGCATGTTGTTGTTGTTTGTTACTGCTGCTGAAGTGCGTGAATGAGATTCCCCTTGAGATACTTTGCTACTGATGGTATGCCATTTACTATTGACTTGATGGAGCTTATAAAAGTTGCTTTATGGCATGGCTACATTGCATTAATATTGCAGCACCACTGCTACTATTTATACAATTGCCGGCACCTCCACCCCCACCACCACTCGTCGTCGTCAAAATGAATACTTTTTATCGTTCATTCAACTTAACATTGACATTGAACCCTATACAAATGGACCAGAGCAGACCAAGGAAGCCCAAAAAAGTCAGAGTTTTCTCAGAGGATTTAGTGGAAAAGAGAGAGCAGTTGATATTATTATTGGCATTTGTAAAAACAGTAGAGCATGCCAAAGAAGGAATATAAATTAATCTTCTGTTGCCGCAAGATACCTACGCATTGCCACACGACGACCATCAGAGTGCATCATTCTTGTTTCTTATTTTTGACTGCGGAAAACAGAGTAAAATAGTAACACTTTCCAAAAACTTGTGGAAGCGGAATAATAATGTTTAAATGTATGAAAACAAAGAGGGAAAAAGCAAGAAGATGCTGACATGAGGGCAGAAAGTAAGCGAGCAAAGCAACAGCAGCAGCAAAAATGTATATAGCGGCGATAAATGAAATTGGTCGAGGGGATGATGTTCTTTGGCATGTTGAACATTCCACATGATCTCTGCTGCTATTTGTCCCTTGTTAAAAGTGATTGTGCGATGCGTGGTAAGTGGTGCGAGTGAGCAAGAAGGCAGAAAGTTAAATTCTTTGTTTTTCTTTGGACATAAACAGAGTTGGAAAAGGAGGAGAAAAACAAGTGTAGTAGTAACAATAGAAGAAGTACATAAAAGGCCAGTGGACTTTGGAGTTTTCTTGGACTTTTTCTTGTTGAATGTTGGGTCGAGGGACGTGCATATAATAGTAACAGTGGGTGCTATACATGTACATAGAAGAAAGAATGGTAGAATCATCTGAAATGTATCAATTTTTAGTGCCAGTATATAAAGCAGTAAAGAAAAGTACACGCTCATGTTTCCGGAAAAGGAATGTGACTCGGTGGAGGAAAGAAAAGTAAAGAGCGTGAGTAAATGGACAGAAATAAATTTGTCGAGTTGTAAAAGTTGACATGAGATGACAATGACATCAATGCAATGTCCCTTTTCACGGAAGTACGTCAGTAGTGGTGGTGGTGGTAGGAGTAGTCTCATCGCAAGCAAAGGCAAGGAGGATGCAGAAAGGAATAAAGTAGGGAAAGTGCAGAGTAAAGAGCAACGACAATAAAACTCTGTTTCTGGTTTCTACGCCAAAACGGAATACGCACTCCAGATGGCACAAAGTTGACAATAATGATAAGCATCTTGTTACAGTGTGCTGCTGTTTTTGATGAAAGCTTCAGTGACGTTTTACCACGACTGTCTATTCAAACTCTCTGCAATACAATAATGTTTTATTTTGCTGTAATTTACATTTTTGTTTTTTGACATTTCCAATTTTTCAAAAAGACTTTTTTACCTAATTTAACTTTATACAACGGTAGTCATACGACCCGACCTGATTCAACATTTGAAGAGTTTACCTCTTATTATGCACGCCAACGTCAATAATGCATTCATTTTTATCAATTCCTTTCAACTCAATTGACTCGGAAAGGAAAGGCAGATAAAAGGAAGTGGAGCATTTTTCCCTCGTAATAATGAGCGATTC
>JAANSP010000594.1:0-19984 GCA_036850745.1 Homidia socia | reverse complement strand
AACCAATCCTCTGTCGAGGTAGCATTATCTGTATAGAAAACAAATATTCGTAACCAAAAGTCCGTGTCAAAACCAAACCATTTTAAATACAACAGACTTTTAGGTATTTGACACCTGACCGAACCTACACATTGCCACTTGCAGCTTTAGTTGGAAGAAAAAAACAAGCTAAATAAAAGTTGGCCTTGGATATTTTTAGCAAAACTGGAGTAAATAAATTCTTGAAAAAGAAAGTTCATGGTATTAAATCTGTAAAACAATTTCCCAAACTAGACACACTACGGCTTTATGCTCATGGCATGTGGTAAGCATACTGCTTCATTATGTTAACAAAGTAGCTGAAACATTATCATAGGTTTTTTATCTGATTGCAAAGTTGTTCCAACTGGTCGTGTCAAAATGTACACATGACAGACTTTTTTGGGAGCAACAGCGGTATGTGGTGGTGGTGGTGCTGCTGCATAAATACACTCTCGTTGGAAATAATATTCTTTCAAAGTTGTAAAACAGAGTAACTCAATATGAAGACTAAAATAGAATGTAGAAAATGTCACATTATTATTGTAGCCAGAGAGAAGGACAAAAGTGAGAGGAAGGATGTACATTGATGATGATGGTGATGGGGAATCGGGGAAGGAAAAAAGCCACAGGATGTGTACATTGTGTTATGCAAGCATGCGGTAGTTACTTGTAAAAGCAAAGGGGATTTGATGGGGTGTGATGTGATCTCTGCTGACAATAATAGAGTTTTCGTATAAGAATGTCTCTCGTGTCATGTGATATGATACGATAAGAACTTTATACTTGACTGAAACATATAAGTAGATGTATGTATAGCTAATAAATATACAGTCATGCAGAATCCTCTTTTCTTCGTTGAAAAACCACCACTTCGTACCACGTCTACTAGAAGCCGAGAGAATAGAGAGAACAAAGGGAAAACACTTTTTTTTAGCAAAAGGGAATTTGATGCTGGAATGGAAAGAAAGAATACATTATACACCTTGTAATATAATGGTGGGAACATGCCATTTGGATGGAGAGGTTCTATACTTACCACCACCAACGATTCTCTCTCCAATCCATCTCTCTTTTTTCTGCTCCCTTCTCTCCGTCTTTTTGTAGATGTCAATGATGATCATGTAACAACAATGTAATATATGCAAGTTGGAAAAAAATTGAAGAGAGTGATAGTGAGAGAGGAGAAAGAATCGTAAGCGCATTGCATGGTAATAATAATAATGCTCTCTCTTTCTCCTTTCCTTTTGATACATCCGCTTATTTTATACTTTGCTTCCGCCTGTTCCTCTGTCGCTTTTTCTCTGTGTTGGCGAATGAATGTGAAAACACAAAGTTCCACACGGCTGGAGTGTGTGGCTCATGTTGTATTCACCTCACCACACAACACGATTCGATTCTAACCAGAAATATGTAAAGTGACGGGAAGTTGTATAAATAGTAATAAGTCGAATGCGACATTGGATAGGATCAGATTCCCCACCACCACCACCACACAACATCATCAGCAAAGCCTGTTATGTAAAGAATGTTACAGGCAACAGTAAGGTAGCCGTGTTAGATACATGCTTGTAGTCGTCGTATCTTTTGATTCCGACGTGGAAAGGGAAATGAATCAACCTAATTAAAATGCATGAGATTTAATCCAAGTACAGCCACTTTCCCTTTGACAATGTATAATGTCTTTTCTTTTGTTTTTTTCTCATGGAAAAGGGAAACTGGATACAGCAAGTGTCGCTTTATTTTGTCTTTGTAGTAGGTTTGTTAAATATACTTACTTAGATAGCGGGTGAGAGGAAACATTCTGCTCTTTGCGGTTGCCTATACATAATTTCTAATTTCATTGATAACGAAATTATTATCTTGTTATCTCGGAGTGACTAATCAAAAAGTATTGTGCAAGAAAAGCAGCGTATACTTTAACATTTTTGGTGCTATTGCATCTGGATTAGAGATTCAAAAGGGCAATAGTTTGTATCAATTTTAATGGATGATTCATGAATCATGATTGTCTTTAAATTCTAAATTTTTGTATGCATTCTAACCAGTAAATTTTTTGTATGCTCTATTACGATTCACTTTTATTATGGTTAAGCAAATATAAATAGGTATACACACATAAATACCAAATGCATTCGTTCAGCTCTCTTAAAAATGCACATCTCATAAAAAGACATGCACTTTGGAAACTCCCTGGTGGCCACCGATTTTATATTTTAGTCAGCCCCATGTAGCTCTACAGCTCAAAACAATTTCAACCCTTGGTACCCTTTGTGCATGCTAATAGGTCATTACTTACAATCATTATGACAGAAGCGCACGTCATTTTACATCCGTTCATTCTCTACATCACCACCACCATGCATTACATATATAAACCCATTCCTTCTAACTGTACTCAACGTGTATATTTTTTTACACATGAACATGGGCAAAAGAAAAAAATCATCGATTATTGCTTCTGCTTACTTTCTCTCCTGGGAACAAACAAGCTGTTTTCAAAGCTGAAAATTGTGCAGAATAATAAATCCTAAATTCCCATATGACAAAATAACCTTATTACCCGAACATAAAATGCACAAAACTCTTCTTTTCAAACTATCATCATCAAACAGAAAAATCACTAGAGCGTTACTTTTGTTTGTCAATAGCACAATATAAAGGATAATTTCCCAAGTGAAATTTTAATTTGAATAATTTAGTGGGATGCCCATATGACATGCACTTTTCATAAAGTACTGATTGCAACCTTTGTATTAAAAACCTTTTGCACTTTTTCTCCTCTACTCACGCATTTTTATTTTGACTGAACCTACAGATTTGTTCAACGCAACTTACGCAAAATAGTATCAAACTTATTTCATGTTGACTTCATGACAAGGAAAAACTAGAAAGTTGTTTGGCATCAGATTCATGTTGCAACAAACTTTCTTAATTGGGTTGACATTGCAATTTGTTGACAAAAATAAATGAAAAAAAGCTCACTACAAACGATATACATTCTGCTGATGTCATCTCGAATCTGTAACGATATAGCCTGGCCACATGCTTTTGTAGTAGTAAGATTGACATGTCTGCTACGGATGGCCCCCTACAGCGAACCGAATGAGAAATCGTAGAAAGAAGAAATCATCAATATCAATGACTTTTGAAAACTTTTTTTTTGAATACAGCTCAAATACAGGAGACTGAGTCAATGGGAACAATTTACCAAAGTCTAAGCCTCCCAGAAAGTTTTCAGCTCTCGCTTTCCTTCTAAATAGAACTGCTAATCTTTTAAATAACTTTGTCTTGTAGTGTAAATAAGTCTAAGCCTCCCAGAAAGTTTTTAGCTCTCGCTTTCCTTCTAAATAGAACTGCTAATCTTTTAAATAACTTTGTCTTGTAGTGTAAACGCTTTTTATTCTTGTAAGTCAAGTATGTATCGTGAATCTTGTACGTTTTTCTCTTGAACAGAAACACAAAAAACGAGTATCATTTAGGATTGAGAAGAAAAATGCAGCAGAAGCTGTGTATACGTGCCGTTAAAGTCGGGTTGCAACAAAGGCAGATAAAAAAAACCTGTCGTGGTTAAGTGAGCTTGTTCAGGGGATTAAGCTAAATCAGGCATGAACTGGGAGACCAAAAGATCCTTTCCATTCCATTGTGCGTTAAGTCACGCCGGAATTATAGGAAAACGATTGTAAGACACCCCAAAAAACTCACAGAACATTTTACGATATCAACCAATGCATCACGTTGTTCAGAAAGTATACGGGAAAATGAGAAAGCCAAAGGATTCAAGTTCCCCCAGTAATCTCACTTGAAGCGCAACATGAAACATGCAGCAACATTGGGGAGTTTTGGACTTTAATGATTTTTTGTCGTGAATCGGATGGTTTTTAATTTTTGTGGGTGGGTAATTTATTCTTAAATTTAATGTTTTTGTATCACGTTTTAAATAACTGCAGCTAAAAAACAAAAGCAGAAACTAGCAGCTGATCGTAGTTAAAATAATACCTATGCATGTCTATTTATAAATATAAATATTTAAGTACGCTACACTATATATTTTTACTAAAATTTACATCAATTGAAATTTGGCAACTTACTTGAAACTTCGTTGATGACGGGCCCTACACGAGTGTTGATGTAGTCCCTCAATCCCCCCAAATTGGCTTGCACGAATCGAGAAATTTTGACGGCTTTTTAGGAGCAACCACTTCTCACAAAATAAATATTTTTTTTTGGATCGACAAATATAAATATCTTGTTGAATAATATGTATTTTTTACATCACAAGTTGGAATTACAGAAAATGCTCATTGATTCTGCTCGAATTGAAAAGTGCGTCGTTGGTATATGTTTATGATATTTTCAATATTTACAGTTCCTCGGTCTCTGCTTGGATATTTTCAATTTTTTTCATTAATTTAGAGATATGATTAGAGATTTGATTGTCTTTATTTAGGTTTTCAGCATCACAGATAAGAATTTTTTCAACCGTTTTTTTACATTTGAATTGTGGAGATTATGTGTAGTAGATATATAGGTTTCAGCTATGTACACTTAACTTTACAAAATGTACAAAGGTATGTGGAACAATCAAGGAATTCATTAATGGCAATTAAAGGACCAGATAATACGTAAAAGGATGATAAAATTATAATATATTTCGGTCACAATGGAACAAAGGCGATAAACAAATAACAACGAACCGAGTTGATTATTTACAACGTAATAATGAAATCACAATTGAAAAAATTGAAATTGATGATGGTGGTGGCAACAATTAGCCTCTTCTGCTTACTCCATTAACTCTTTGGAGGAACGTTGTCGTGAGGTCAGCGTGGTTGGATGTCTCTCTGCTGACGTATTCCGAAAAAATTTTTAAGGCGAGGCCAGTGCAGCCAAGGCATATAGCAGAAGGCTATTTTCTCCTGCCAAGCCAAAGCCACCACCAACGCTCGGTTGGAAAAGGATAGAGCCGACGAAAAGGAAAGTTTAAACTGTTTTTTGCCAACGTACAAAACTAAGTGAGAGGTAAAGCCAGCGATGTAGTACTAGTAGTAAACGTGGTAGTAGTAGAAGTAGTACAAATAAACGGATAAAAACAATTATCGGGCAAGTGAAGAGGAAGGAGCTAGAGAGAACCAAGACTTGAGAAAGTAAAGAGATAGATGGATAGAGAGAAAAGAGATTGCAGTAGAGAAATAAAGTGAGGGAAAGAGAGACAGAGAGCAGTCGAACCAGTCGCCACTATTTCTGCTCCTACGTACAACGTACTAACTGCTCATGTATCTATATCTATCTATATCTAATATTTAACAATGTGTGTATATTTTCCCCCATGTATTTAGCAGTAGTGGAATGGAAAAGAAAAGAGAAACACACGACAAGTCAAGTGTACCAACACACCAGCCCGTTCTGGTTTATCCAGCAGGAACGCAGAGCTAGGAAACGAAGGGAATTTTATTCGATTGCCGTGGCGTGTTTCAATCCCAGAATATTTTCATACGTACGAACGACACAAACGGTGGTGGTGGTGTTGAGCTGACTGCCTGCATGGGAAACGGTGAGAATGTGTGTTTCTCTCTACATTTCCCTGTACCACTGCAGCAGATAAACTTGCCCAAAAAATACATACAACATATATGAAGCTCAAGCAGTATGCCAGGTAGTAGTAGTAGATAGAGAGAGAAAAGGTAATGGAGAAATATAACGTTTTTACAATGCCTGGGAAAAGTAAGGTGTTGGCTATGTTTTGTATTATTGTTCCATGAACAAGCTGAGAGAAAGCACCCTGTAACTATATGGTGGTAGCAGTGGCAGGAGAAGCGGCAATGCTTGGTTTAATAAAAAACACTTTCTTCTTTCTTTCTGCAGTTTTTAGTTTGTGCTTGCAATGTTTGGTCGGAATGCCTACTGTAGGCACGTATGTATTAGTAAAGGTACATGGCACATTATTTTGGCTCATGTTCATCTCGGCACAGGGCGCAAGTGTATACGTACCGTTGTAAGTTGTAGGAGAGGAGCAGAAAGAGAAAAGTAGAAGTAAAGCCTGGTCGATTCGTCCTTGACAGCGGGCGGATACTCGGTTAGGGGACTGGCTGGGTATACAACCCACAAAGGAGGAGTCCCGAATCAGCTTTCATTCTACTACATACTCCGTATTCCATTCACTTACTCCATCCAACCTCTCTGCATTCCTGTTCATATGAACTCAAAAAGTTTTCCTTTGAATACCTGCTATGTAAATAATAATAATAAGCATTTTCTTTTTCGAAATACTTTCTCTTCTTGCGTGTGTTTTTTGTTGCATTTTTATCACAGTTGTATTTGGAATGAATACATTTTAATGCTGTTTCAAAGTTGTTTTTGTTTGATGGTAGTTGTAAAACAACTTCATTCACAAAGTTTGGAAATACAACGAATATCTGATTGACGATAACTTTTGCATAATATGTACACACATGTTTATCATTCTGATTATGCAAATATACATGTTTTTGTTAAAACTTCTTTAATTCGCAACGTTTTCTTTGATCTGATGGTTTTGTTCTAAAATACTTGGAAATTGTAATGACAAAATATCAAGCTCTCAATCATAAAAACTTTATTTGATACAACTTTCCGTATTAAACGATAGCATTTAATCATCAAATCTACAACTTTACATTATATTTTTATAACTGATACCTATTTTCCTACAACTAATATTTTAACTCCAATATTATTTTGTTTTTTCTTGAGTTATCAAGCAATGAGGCAAAGGACTGCTTTTGTTTCAAAAAAGGAGAAAAAATTTATTGGAAAATTAAAAATTCCGTATCCCAATAAATCATGAGTTACCTCCAAACCTCAGTCTTTCAAAACTAACAAATTAAATTATAATAAAGTTGCACGTCGTGTATTTATTTGAATGAAAACTTATAAACTTAAGAGCTGCTAAACCTAGACAATTTTCATTTCATTGTCACCAACAAACTGGACAACTATTTCATTTCCTAATGCAATAAAATGTTATTATGCTTCTTTTTAATAATATTTTTTCTCCCGTTCCTTTACTACTCCAATTCCAAATGAATCCTACTTTGAAACCATACAGTATGAAAAGATTTATTTCTCAGCTTTATATGTAATCATCCAAATGAATGTAGAATTCATGCTGAAATCCTCAATGCTGAAATCCTTCTATTTTTACGAGTAGCAAAACAGATGGTAACAGCAAGGACGATTTTTTGATGATAGTAAAACTCGGAGGAAGAAAAGGAAATCAAAAAAGTGATAGAGCGCAAAATAAGATGACGGATGATGAAAAGGTTGGATTAACTTGGCTGAGTAAAAATGATGACTTGCCTCACTTGCTCTTCTGCTTTGCTGAAGCTTACTTTCACAAAAATGTAATAATACGTGATAATACTTTCCTTCCTATGAAGCCAGAAATAACATTATCCTGTTCTCATCTGAATCTTATATTCAACACAGTTTTATCCCCTTCCCTTGCTTATACAGCGCCCATAACATACATATACAGTCAACAGTGTACAGCAAGTGGGAGAATTTTTTAAAGGAAGTGAAAGGAGATGGTAATCACGATGATGATGACGATAATAATGTAGCCCGGACCATTGCAATCTTGGTGATATGATGATGGTGAGGGTCTTCACTCATCATTGCGGTTTATGTTCTCTGGCTATCCACACAACGTTCGGATCAAACTGAATGAGCGACCCTTTTTCATACCATATAATAGGTATCTATGTTATAGGCAATTTTCAGCGGAAAAATAGGGAAACGGATAGGGACAAGAAGGTTGATGACAGTTATGAATTACTTTTTTCCGCATCCTCCGACTACTAGTGAGCTTTACTTTATCCGACATTTATTCATTTTTGCTTACAAACGTTTCTTACGTTTCTCGCTTCTGTCTTTAATAGAATGTTACTTACAAAGTATAATTTGTACAGCAGTAGTAGAAGCATCTTCTTATCACATAAAGTGATGCACAGTTCTTCCGTCTGTCTTTCTTGAGTCTATTTTGGAGATGATAATAAAATCCATTAAAAAGATAAATCATATATTTCTTTTTTGTGTTGAAGCTATGGTTCTGGTATTGGTAAATTGAATACTTAACTATGTAGATGTTAAAGTCCGTGGAGTGACGTATTTAATTCGTATCGTCACTAGAGTCTTAACTTCCTTTTCAAGCATACACACTGGATTTTTGGTGACAAATTATTTGCAGTTATATACAACAATACTTTTGTTTTCACTATTTTTAGTTTAGTGAGCATTGTCAATTGTGAATAGCTTATGGACCAGTTGTAAGAGAACTCTATCACCACGTTCCATACAAAAGTCTCAACAGACACGCCCAGTGACTTGTAGAAAAAAGGAGCATCATGGATAAAAATCAAATTTTCCACTCAGTGGAATCCCAATTTCATTTCTTTTGTTACGAAATACGTACTTTTCTTACCAGTATAGCTTTTTGGTAAACCTAAAGTACAAACACAAAAGGGAAGGTCTAATGTGGTGTATGCACTTTTCATTTTTATACTTATCGAATGTGTTTTGATATGAGAAGCCATGTACTTTTCGTGGAAAGCTCCACAAACAAGTATGCTGGGACGCGTACTTTTTCAAATGGAAAGTTACATGTAGTGGCTATTAAAGTAATGAGGGTAACTATTACGAAACATGATAAGAAGATGAGATGTCATGTTGCAGTGAAACAAACTACAAGATATACACCTACACACAAAATACAACGGATAGAATATTATCTTCTCATAGAAATAAGCCATCTCGACTTTGATGTACCCAGTTGTGCCGTAACACAGTAGTCAAGTAAAAAAGGCAAAGTGCTTTATTGGCCTTTTGGGTCCTCGTCCATTTCTTGTATCTTTTGTGTCCAGCTCAAGCAGCATCATCAAAGAGCTTCCAGGGAGGCATATAATCTTTCGCAACTTGTATTTGAACAAGCAAAGTAAACCAATTCCTACCAAACCAGCAACAACTGCGTATACAAAGCAGGTCGTTTTTCCCCATTTTACATTCTGTTTTATATAAAGTATGTATAGGGGACTATAATAATATTGAAACAGTGTATATTATATATTTTTTTTACCAAACATGTGCTGTCGGTACAAACTCATTCATATCTAATGCATTCGATCTGGTTACGAACCACCGTTCTAGCGTGTGCTTGCTGTTAGCCTCCCCTCCATCAAAAGACAATTTGCTTTTTTCTCATCATCGTCTCTCCGCTTTTTGGGATAAAAACATAACTTTTTTTGTTTCCATCATATTTTCTCGGTGTTGTTTTTTCTCACAATTTTGGTTTCCAATATGCAGTTAAAAGGAATACGAAAAGGAAGAGCTGGTGGAAAGCAGTTTGGGATTACGTTTTTCTCAAGTAATTTGTTCGAAAGAGCACACAATATGTAGCCAGTTGAGAGTCGTAATGAAAGGTAAGCAAACGCCAATTAGATTTCAGAGATGAAAATAGGATATTTGAGACTCCCAACGCAAAAAAAAATATTTTCTATATATGTAAGACGATATTGAGGGTCGTTACCTCCTAAAAAAAATATTTTCTATATATGTAAGACGATATTGAGGGTCGTTACCACCGCTCTCCATCTACACGAGAACAGTGAAATTTGCTTCCAAACTTTAACTTGCAAGTTTTTCGTCAACATTTGTAAAGTAGACCGCTGTCAGACAATAGTGTATGGCCGTAATACAAAGAACGGATAATGGGAAAAGGAGTTTCTAGTGAAAGGTATAAAACATCATTTCTTTGTTTCAATCTTTTCTTTTAAATCCGTAAGCCTATACTTTTGCGTAAAAAAGTTTAATGATCATAAAAGGTATGGTCTTGTTTCTTTTAATTGGAAATACACGTTTTCAATTTGACTAGCTACAAACTTAAAGTATACTAAAAAGTACATAAAATTGGTAGAAAAGTGTAAAGCTTTTTTTAGGAACATGGCATATCGGTTGGTAATTATTTTCTTTTAAAGGCAAAACCAGCATAAAACCACCAATTACTCAATGAATAAATGCAAAACCCCTTTTTTCGTTTTACTACATATAACCTTTGTATTTACCCAAAACCTTTTAAAATCAATTTGTATTACTTTGTCGCTCAATCTTGTTGAAGAAATTGTCAAGAAATGTACATATGTATTGAGAGATAAATGAGTTTCTCTAATTATTGAGAAGTAAACTAGCTTTTTCAAAAATAAAATGTAGTTTCTACCAACAGTAAATAGGAAAATGTGTAGAATGATAAGCACACATTTAGTTTTCTCCAATTTATATACTAAACAGCCACCATTTCCACTGCTCATTGCATTGCCTCAAACAATCACAGAGTAGTTGAATGCATTTTAAAACCTAGCAAAACCAACAATACAGGAGGAAGGAACACTTAAATTATCGTCGAGCATTTCTTTTTAAATGCATTTTTGAGCAAACACAAAGAAACTTTGGTCAAAATGCTTGAAGGAAAAACGGAGCAAAGAATAGACGCAATTTAAGCCTTTTGTAGTACAGAAATGCCTGGAGGTCGCTACGCACGAATCTACAAACTTTCCCCTGACAAAGTTTCACAGGAGCGGGAGTAAAAGGTTCAAGTGGTATTTACTACTGCTGCACATCCACAAGAAGAGGGACATGAGAGTAATGACAAACCAACCTACACCATCACTACTCACATTCCCTTCTATTTCGGTTCGTTTGCTTGCAACAATTTATAAGTATAACGTTATGTAAGATTGATTCACTTTTCTGTTTTCCTTTCCTTCGGTTTGTTTTTTTATTCTTTCTATAATGTACATGGTTGATATTTCATAAAGAAGTATCTAAATATTATATGCAGAAAGGTAAGTACTCATAGACCCATAACGTATCTGTAAAAACGTTGCAGTTATAAAAATATTATTCCACCAAAAATTTTCCTCGCCAAAATAAGACAAATAATATTTTGTACACTTTGTTCGCGCATTGTGCTGACTGCTTTAATGTTGTTCAGGACTAAAAGCGCATTCATTCTGTAACACTTTTTGACAGGAATAAATATTTTATTGCAAATTGTGAGCCAAGCACACCAAATAAAATGACGAGTGATAAAAGAAAAAAGAAAAAGTTGTGCTACCCGAGAACGTATATTTTTGTAGTAAAAACATTGCACACTTATTACATACATAATACAAAATAGAATACTTGTAGTCCAGCAATGAATCTTAATTTTGTCAACAGCAGCAGATACACTTTTTTACCATTCACTTGTCAAAAATGAAGTTGAGTGTAAAAAAGGTCTGCTCCTCTGCTCACTCCCCTTGTTCTTCCATATGCTATGTGGTGATGTTATTCGGCAAAAAATGTTCATATGCAGATGTATAATTCCATAAAAACCAGAAGGGCTCGTTTTGGTTGCGTTTTAGGTACAGACATAGTGTACAGAGGATTCTTTAAATTGGAAGGATGAATGGAATGGCTGTGCATGGTAAAAATAATGTTCCATATAAAATGTATATACATATATAAATATATTTATCGTTTGTTCGCTTTACCCCTTTCGACTTTTTACGACTGTATATTTTTTCGTAATGAGAACCCAGTCTAAATATATGAGTATTGTCATCCATAACGATGTTTACAAGAGCATTATAAAGGAGCGTGCACAAGTGTTGAGTAAGACCTGAAAATGCTTGAATGGGCGATTATCATTATTGTACTGGGATGAACAATGCCACCGAGCCCACCGAGAAACACAATAATATAATATTGTGTGACTACGAGAAAGGGAAGTTTTTATCGATGTGATATTATTACTATTACTACACGCTCACAGCTCGTTCACTCAAAGGGCGTTTCGTCGTCGTCGTCCTTATATGCTCCCCATTCATATTTTTCATTCATTCATCGCGCTTAGGTGCATATATTTATTATACCTTTTTGTGATGTAAAACTTTAAGCTTCTTTTATGGTGCGAAATTTATGGATGCAAGTGCCGATCAAAGCATTGATACTTTTTATTCACGTTTTGTTATACACCAACTTTTATTTAGTAAGCGTCTGCTTTTGCACCCAGTCGGACGGATTCTTGTATGCGGTATTATTTTAAAGAAGCAGTTGTAAAATACTCTCAAATGATCCGGTTGAGTGTGTGGGTTCATGGTTCATTTTGAAGATATAAAATTTTGGAAATTCTTTCAGAGTTTATGCTCGTTAGGTTGTGGCTATTTATTACATTGACAAACAGTAACGATAGTATAAAGTAGCAACAAAAAGTTATTCTGTTTTCACCCAAAACATTACAAAAGAGAAGTCGTCTCGTATGCAGCAAAATATTTTAATGATGTTTTCTCCACTGTTGGTTCCCTATTTTCTTATTTCTCCATGCATGAAATATTATTAGAGACGTGGGAATCCTTTCACCTGCTTTCAAAATGATCGGGGGGAAACGAGAACTTGACAAACAGTAACGATAGTACAAAGTAGCAACAAAAAGCTATGCTGTTTTCACCCAAACATTACAAAAGAGAAGTCGTCTCATATGCAGCAAAATATTTTTAATGATGTTTTCTCCACTGTTGGTTCCCTATTCTCTTATTTCTCCATGCATGAAATATTATTAGAGACGTGGGAATCCTTTCACCTGCTTTCAAAATGGAAAGATCGGGGGGAAACGAGAACTATATTTCTAATAATAATAATATTTCTCTAACAAAGAATGCGTCATCACAACATTTTCTCGCCGAAGGTCGGGAAAATGTGTTGCAAATTTATCATCGAGTAGAAGCGAGACAACTTACTTGGGAATCCTTTCACCTGCTTTCGGAAAGATCGGGGGGAAACGAGAACCATATTTCTAATAATAATAATATTTCTCTAACAAAGAATGCGTCATCACAAATTTTTCTCGCCGAAGGTCGGGAAAATGTGTTGCAAATTTATCATCGAGTAGAAGCAAGACAACTTACATTTAGGTAACTTGGTTGAAATTAAAACATGAATTTTCTTTGTAACTGCATTACATTATATTTTGATGATAATAATAATAATTATAATGGTAACATTAACTTAGCACGTGGTTGACATTGATAATGCATAAATAAAATACACAAAACTGCAGTTTTTTAGTCCATGTACATATAATTCAGCAGCCCATTGTGAATCACCTTTAGCAAGTTTGCAGAAGGGAAAGCTGATGTGGTTTCATGTTGATGTCGGAAGAAGCAGCAGTGGGAAAAGGTGAAGCTGAGAACACAAAGTCAACCCAGTCAAGTTGCTTCAAGCATCATTATTATTAGTAACGCAAATATGAGTCCACGGAGAGAAAAGGAATACAACAGCTACAAAAAATAAGTGTGCTTGCTCAAACACCACTATATACTGTTTGCTTGGGAATAGACTCCTCTTGTGCTGTACTGCTGTTTCTTTTTCATCTTCTCACGCGTATACAGGAACGGAGAGGAAAGCACTAGTTCTCTTTTATAAGCTGTGTTAGGTGAGATACAAAGCACGGAGGCATGCACGGTCCATGCACATGAAAAGAGAGATGAGTCAAGCGGAACTTGGATAATTTAGTTAGAAAGGTAAAGAAGAGAGAAGAGTAGTTGTGAGGGGAGAACTTTTACTCTATTTCTGCTGCTTTTCCGTGTGTTTCATGACGACAACGACTTGGTTGGTTTGGTAGGACTACGCTGCAGTCGAATTATTTGTACAGATGAATGGGGAGAAAGAGCTAGTGGCTTGAGGTAAAAAGATTGGGAATTCGAATTCACACACACACACACACACACACACACATAAAACAACAAGGAGTCCATATATGTCCAACTGAATAATAAACTAACAAAACTGGATGCGTGCTTGTTTTGCGTTTTGTTCCCCTATTTTTCTCTTTCATCCACATTCAGTTTTTTCCCTGTCTGCCTCGCTCATCCATTCAGTCCTTCGGGTAATAATAATGTTCTTTTTTTCTGATGGGATAGAGGATGGAATGGAATGAAAATAGAGAAAGAAAGTGGGAAAGATAGGGCAATAGGAAAGTAAAAGAATAATCAAAGAAACAAAAAGTTACATTGATGGAGCGATTGAATTGTATAATGGGAAAGTTGATAATGCTTGCTGTCAATGAAAGTTTAATGTTTGTAAATGCGTAGTTGCAAACCTGCTGTAAAACATTGTAAAAATTATTTTATAGAATATTCTGAAATGTATTTACAGCGACTTGAAATATTTACACTGCTGATTACAAGAAATCATTTACCTGTAGTCAAATGTGTCAGTTTTGGGCAAGTATTTACACATCAACTTGTTTTATTATCATAAAGAATAAATATATATATCCATAAACATATAAAAATAACTAATATGAACCTGGTGAATAGTTCAAGGTTATGAGTCGTCAACCAATAGTTTTCCGTACACCACTACCTTTACATATACCTATCCATATTGATTTTAACGAACGTATATTATCATCCATAAGTAAACACTTTATGTGAAATTATAAGTGGGTTATAAACAACAGCTATTCACATTCTTGTACAATGTCAGTTTTTGGCAAGTACACATCAACTTGTTTTATTATCATAAAGAATAAATATATATATCCATAAACATATAAAAATAACTAATATGAACCTGGTGAATAGTTCAAGTTTATGAGTCGTCAACCATTAGTTTTCCGTACATCACCACCTTTACATATACCTATTCATATTGATTTTAACGAACGTATATTATCATCCATAAGTAAACACTTTATGTGAAATAATAAGTGGGTTATAAACAAAAGCTATTCACATTCTTGTACAAAACTGCTATACATATATAGCGTATTTTTTACCCAGAATTCTTTGCCAATTGTTATACACTTTTCTCGAAAAAGTACTCAAGATGGGAACTGCATAAATGCATATCACGCTTTCCTTCTTTTTCGTGTATCCTCCCTGTTGTCCTAAGGGAAAATTTTCTGTTGTACGTGCAGAGAGTGTATTACAAAAATACAGTTTTGTGCTGGCAAGACAGGAATGTACTCCTTTTATTCCACAAACTAATCTGAGAATGAATGAAGGAACCATGCGTTGCATAATAATAACGTGCCAGTACCAGTCATGCTACCAGGATAAGTGGAATTCTTGATGTTGTTAAGCTGTAGCTGGATCTCCTTGGCTTACAGTGACGCTTATTTTTTACCCCTCTGCTCGTTTCTTCTTCCTCTAGAACTTTGCATAACATTGAAAACTGGGTATAATAATGCATTTATGCTGTATGTTCTCCCTGCAGGAAGCCGTCATTGTCTTCAACACACGAAGTTTCTCCCTCCCTCACTCACTCCTCGCACACACAACTTAACTTGGAAATATAATTTTTGTTTGCCTTTAGGCTTAATGGGCTACCAAATGCAAAGCAAACATTGCACATAATTGTGGATAAATATTTAAAGTATTGATTTATACCGGTGGGCATTGAAACTGCTTTCAAACCTTGTCTTGTCTGCTACTTTGAATTTACAATGATGAAAAATGAAATGGGAAAGCAATCTGATTGTATACAGGTTCTTGACAATTCAAATTGATAATGTTAATGCATGTCAATCCGTTTGTAAAAATATTGTCATTTTTATATTTTGATGTGGCTCGTTTCTCGTTCAAAGAATTATAATAAAAATTAACAAAAATGATATTCTGACAATGACATTAATTTATGTTACGAATATTAAAAATATAAAGGTAAAATGAGGCTACTTGATACTCAGTCCATAAATGTTAGGTGCTGTATTTTCTAGCTAAGTCCACATTTTGAAAGAAAAAAAATCTCTAAACGATGAAAAGTGGCTACATCACATTGCAATACTCATAGCACATTTTTATGGCTGGTGTGAGGATAGCATGTTCACTTGGGGGAAATGTGTGCACTTGGAATGACATATTCTGTAAAAATAGCCGCAGTCTCTCCGTAATAAAACTTAACGTGGGAGATCTTTAGGGGCTGAGGAATGGTTTGGAAACAAGAAGCTACTACAAAAAAGTCACTTGCTTAACAACGAGGTATACTTTGCAAGTGCAATGAACGAGTTGGTTTCATTTTATCTAAATGTCAGGTTTTGACCTACTTTTTGAAATTTGTTGACGCTCAAGTGTTGAGTTGAGAGTGTTGATGTACACGTGGAGAAGTTGAGGGTATAATAAAAAAAACACCTGGAATACGTAACAGAAAATACATAGCTTAACTTTTTTAAAGATATATATGGCCATTTATATTCTATATACGAACTCACATGCATAAAGAAATAAATAGGTACGTACATTATTTGCCCGCTATAAAAGAAAAGGTATTTAATTTTAGTGTACCTTGAAGAACTCCTGTTATAATTTGCTGACTGTCACTCTTCTGTGAAATGTTCAGGGCTCCACAAAACGATGTGTTTCCTCATTCGCTCAAATTGTACAATTTGTTGAATAAATCATTAAATTTTGATTCCTGGAATTAAGCTGTAGGAAATATTATAAAGAAATCATAAGCAACGAGCTTGTTCATTCGCTTTTCCTTTTCAACAATTGTCTTTTGAACGAACATGAGAATTAGTATTAGTCTGGGTACGCACGTCGGTAGAAAATTAAATGGAAATCTCCGGAAATTGGATGACTCCCTCCGGTGTTCCTTCATCAGCAGCATCAGAAACAGGCAGCAGCAGCAGAGATCTGTTTGAGTCCCACTGGTCCGGACTTTTCCAACCAAAAGAAATAATAATGCTTTCGGTATATGAAATCTTGTACATTGCTCATGTATTTCTGATATTCATAATAATATTGTTTCTCCTCCACTGCCTCATCTAAACTCAGCATCTTTGGCGTGACAGTGGAAAATCATATCACTTCGATTTTTATTTCCAATTCCAACCGAGAGTCTCTGCCTAGAATGAAATAAGAATGAAGATAGCAAAGTGTACACCGTCAAGTTTGTGTTTTGGGTTTGTTATCTGGTGAACATTTTATCAAACTTAGTCACGTTCGCTCTCCATCCTATCATCAATGATTATATATTTTTAGCGTTTTCCCTGAGTGAATAAACTGAATGACTGCCTCCATTGCGTATTTTATTAAGAGAATTGAAGAAACGGGAGGATAATTGCGGAGGAGCTCATTAGACAATGAAAACATTGAATGAAAAAAACAGCCTACGTTTATTTTATCTTGTTTCCAATTTTCCTGATTGCCTACCAAAATATTGTAAAAAAGACTGACAACTGACTCTGTAAACTTTTAGTAGGAAAAGGAAATAGGTACCTCCCTTTTCATTTGCTAGTTTAACATGACAATACAAATTCAATAATAAAATTCAAGGAAATCGCTATTTTAATAATAAATTAATTTATCCGCTTTTTTCCTGATTGCCTACCAAAATATTGTAGAAAATACTGACAACTGACTCTGTAAACTTTTAGTAGGAAAAGGAAATAGGTTTAATAGGTACCTCCCTTTTCATTTGCTAGTTTAACATGATAATACAAATTCAATAATAAAATTCAAGGAAATCGCTATTTTAATAATAAATTAATTTATCCGCTTTGTTTGAAGTAGCTTTTGAAATTATTTATAAACCTACATAATTGGATACATGTACGCTAAAGATAAAATGACTGTAATTATTTTTTTTGGCTTACTGCAAGGATCATTAATTATTGCTCAGATTATTGGTAAATTTCATGACTCCCTCTGTGAAAGGTTTTTTATATATTTTAATGGGTAGTGACGCAACACATGAAAACTACAATGAATTGTGACTTCACTGGTGGTAAAAATAGGTTCTCGAACGTTTATGTACATAGTACATAGTATTTTAAGATGCGATAATAACGGATACAACATGCTCACGCTTAACTCTTACGTCTCCTACGATGATGAAGATGTTTTTCAATCTATAAAAACTATTTGAAAACAATGATATATTGTAGTATCTTTCTGTGTGTGTAGCATTTTTTTCGTTTCAACCCATTATTTTGTTTAGGGGAAAACGACATAATATGACTAATGCACCTACCTGACCACACGTCTCATTTTTTGTAACTTGCAAACACATGCCTATATACACCTTCATAAAAGCTTACAAATTTATTTTACTGCAAAAATTATACATCTGCAAGGACCCTTTGCTCAAATTATTGTCAAGAGAAATACATGCTGCAACAGGTTTCCTTGCTTTTGATTATAGAATGCATCTCCGTAATAGATTAGGTTAACCCCAAGCATTCTGCAAAAAAATAGGTAGATACTTTTGGTTTGGGATCTGTTTTGGTTTCCTTTCATTAAGCCTCTAAATCAGAAAAGCGAAACAAAACACTTGCACTTTCGCTTTCGCTAAAGTGGCCATTTTAAAAATCTATATTTTGTAGAGTACAAATTGTGTTAAATTCAAGATAGATAACTAAAAATTTACAGTCTTAATTACAGCTAATAACAGCTAATCACTTAAAATTCTGCATATGATTTCCTTTTAATTACTTAAATATCCGGCTGTTTTTGCACAATCGATAGGTTTTGTGACAGCCTGATGAAAATTTCAAGGATGCAATGGAGCAATAATGAATTTTTAAGTAGGTATTTTCTCATGTTTTTAATATTTGATCTTTTCCAACTTCCGCAATACAGACGCTTTTTAACATTTTCGATTCGTGTGTGAAAACTTGAATTGACTTGCGTTTCGGAACTTTTTGTGTACATTTTGTCATCTCTTTTGCTACCATGAGTTGACATTAAAGAGAAATGTGGCGTAATCTTGTAAAATGAATTTAAATCATTTTGTGCTACTGCCTTTGCCGTGTTTTATCTTTTGCAAGCACATCTGCTTGACAAAATACAACGCTTAATCTACTACTACATACATACGTGATTGCTCAGTGCTTGCTACAAAAAGTGTAGACAAGCGCCACACAATTAATTATAATAAATTGAATAATTAAGCAAACGTGATTACTTGAACACCATTGTTTTGACAGGGCGTGCATCAATTGACAAAATTTATTTGCACGGTAAAAGTACAATTTTTCCCATTCTTTAGGCTTACATTTTAATTTACTAACAAATAAATTATTTAAATGATGTGCCAACAATATCACAAAAGCTTAATGTTCATATGATTTTCAATTTGAGAAGAATAAAGTAATATAAATTATCAACACGACAAACTTTTTATTTTTGTAGAAAATCAATTAGTATGAAATTATAAATAAAGAAGCCGTGTAAGCCATAAACTATTTTAAAAGCAAGAAACATGTAAATTCATTTTTGAGTATACATACGTATAATTCCCATTCTATTGTACTATAATTGTTCACAAAAATGTTGGCATTAAAATGTAATGTCTTGGCAAATGTTTCTGAACTAACTAACGATCTATCTTGCGTGCCCACAATTGCTCTGAGATTTGAAGTGCATTTCCGCCTAGAGAGTCAAAGTCACGTCTCCTTTTCGCTTATCCCAACATTCAAGAACTCATTTTTCAGCATTCTAAAATGAGAAAGGTTATCTGAGGACATCAATGAAATCAAAACTAAATGATTTTTTCTTTAAATTGCACCAAACTGAAACCATTGCTAAAATTCAAATCAAACAATGACAATTCAGCTCACATCCATTGTTACATGTCAAATGTTAGAAGAAGATCGAGCGCGCAAAGCAGTTGAATTGTGCCTGTGCCACTCACTACTACTTCTCCATATTAAGCTTATATGACGGCAGGCTACAAGCTTAACAGAAAACAATAAAGCAAATATGTATGTTTTAAAATATAGTAGGAAAAACATAAACGCTGAGCGTGATATGATTTGGATATAGGAAGAAAGACATTATTTTTTTCCTATTGAGTTAATAAACAGGAAATTGTAGGCAGATACTATGATTATATCTTTGAAAACTTAAAATTAAAGCTGATTCAGAAAGGCACGGTGTTTGTTGTTGTG
>JAANSP010000593.1:0-19988 GCA_036850745.1 Homidia socia | reverse complement strand
ATTGTTCTCAATGCAATCGTGGAACTGGTATAACAGACATGAACAAAGACATTTAGATGCGTCACTTTTACGAGACGTACAATGCGTTACTTTTTTGCCATTTCAAACCTATGTAACCTCGGCTAAATAAAACGAAATTTACGATAGTTTTGTTTTAAACAATAATTTCGGCAATAAACGATATTTTTGTAGCAAATAATACAAGATTGGTATATAAAATACCGCACTGTGACTTTGAGTAAAAAAATAAATTAAAATTATATTTATTTCTATTTATTACAAAGTATTCATTACTTTACGTGACCAGTAATTTTTTCTTGATAGTTAATTCCTAAATGAAGATTAAAATTCTTTGTAAAAATATTTTAAACTATAGCTCGTCTTATTCTTTGAAAATAGGCAAACATAGAAAACACATGTTCGAAAGACATGCAAAGGGATCTCGTAAAACAAACCAAAGAACTTGGAATTCGTTGCAGCACGTTAGATCAATTACTCTTTTGATCAAATCATGTTTTAACATTATGCAGCCTTTTCTTTAACTGTAATCATTTCATTCATTAATATTTTTGTAAACACATTTTTCCATCAGCAAAGTAATCTGACATGCAGTTTTCGGCAATTTTGTCAGCTATGAAGTTGTTTATAATTCAAAATTATAGTTAACTTTTGTTCTTTGACAAACAAATAATTGCATAGGTTACTACTAATTCAAGCACAGAGAAGCACGTCTATCATTGCAATTTTTGCAACCGGTCTTGTCTTTAACTGTAATCATTTCATTCATTAATATTTTTGTAAACACATTTTTCATCAGTAAAGTAATCTGACACGCAGTTTTCGGCAATTCTGTCAGCTATGAAGTTGTTTATAATTCAATATTATAGTTAGCATTGCTAACTTAGCAAAACAGCAAGTGGCAGTGGCAGACAATATTCATGAAAAAGACATGTTTTCATAACGCGAAAGTCACCGTAAATCNTGTCAGCTATGAAGTTGTTTATAATTCAATATTATAGTTAGCATTGCTAACTTAGCAAAACAGCAAGTGGCAGTGGCAGACAATATTCATGAAAAAGACATGTTTTCATAACGCGAAAGTCACCGTAAATCAGCTTTGTTCCGATTGCTGTGGCGGTATTATTGATACACACAATATTGGATTCTAGTTTAAAGGAAGCTGAGAAAGTTTTTTTTCAACCGCCATCAACAGCAGCATCACCGGGCTCGCGGATGTATAGATGCAGAGTCAAACAGGCATTTACACACATTACGACGATACAACCACTTTACTACACACGCGGAGTGGGCGACAAAATACGAGAAGAGACGAGAGTATGGGAGTTACCATGGTTTCTCCGCCATTTCCTGGATCGTTTCAACGTTTTTCTCCAAGTCTTTCTCTTGCTCGTCATATATGATCATCTTCTTTCCCTTTTTTCCTTCTCCCACACTTACACAAAAGTTTGTAGAGTTGTAATCTTTTTTGGATCAGACTACATACCTTTACAACACACACGGGCTTAAGCACAGTAATATCAGCTATGACATGTCATGTTGCTCCATTTCCAAGTTTATAAAATGTGCAACTTGCTGTGCCGCACGGCAAAACAAGAATATAAACACACAAAATAAGACAAGTGTATAAATACACAATTCGCATATAGACAGCCAAATCCAGAGGCTGTGTAAAGCTATGTTATGTTTATATGCACTAGTACATAAGTGTAATGACAATTTAGATTTTCTTTTGTGAGAAAACAGCGTTCAGAATTCTTCAAAAGCTGGAGTAAACACAAAACGTCATATCGTCATCACCCCAAAATAATTCTCTTTATATGAGCAAGACAGACATATTTTGCATAAAAATCTTAACAAAGAAGTAAAATATCCAATTGTTCTATAGTACATATACATATATGGCAAAGTGAGCAAAATGAAGTTTAGTGTCCTTTTTGCCTCCTTAAAAGAGTTTCTTCAATGAAACAGCATATTTTAATACAACAATGTTCATGCTGCTGTTGTTGTATGTAACTACTATCACTATCAGAACTATCACCACAACAGTCAAAAAGAAGTCAATATGGTACTTCCAACATCACTTCAGAAGGCTTTGAGTAAGTACATATTCTACAACTGGCATGCCTAACTAGCATAGTTTTCAAATAAAAGGAACGAAATATATTTACTTTATTCCACTGGAAACATTTTGGAGAGACATTAATGTTCACGCAGAAAGTTTTCATTTAAATTATATTTTTCCTACTCTATATTTTTTCTACTTTTTCCCTTATGCCGAAAATACTTGTTTCTCTAAAAAGAATTGTGCTCATATAAACATTTGATAAATATATTTAGTCGATTCGTATTGTTGCCGTTTTAATATGAAACTTATTATGCTTACTATCTGACTGAACTACATATGTAGATAAAAGAGTAAAGATGACATCACATGGACATGATGGCACAAAATATTTCATTGCATTATTGAAAATAGTTCAATTCAAATACACATAAAAGTAATATGGCATGCATATTTTAGAATTTTTTAAGAACCAGAAGTTCAATTCAAATACACATAAAAGTAATATGGCATGCATATTTTAGATTTTTTTAAGAACCAGAAGAATTAAAAGAGAACAAAAAAATGCAATGAATGGGAAACAAATAATTTGAAAATAATAAGCAATCTTGATATTAAAAACATTTTATTACGCAAAAAATATTTTTCAATTATCCTATGAGTAAAACAATCGAACCAAATCAACTTACTTCTCAAGCGCTTGGGTAATATTTAGAGCGCTTATGTAGAACAGGTATAACGCTTAGTTTCTTATGTAGAAAAAAAGTAAACTTTATAAACAAACTAAACTTTATAAAAATATTTTTTTAAATCTTTTAGATCTTACACGGCTTATTTTATAAATAAATATTATTGCTCCAACGTTCCAAAAATTCATTTTAACATTTTGGAATTTCAGCTACCAAATGTTTTTGGTATCATCATGTTATTGTTAAATTAAAATGGAAAAGCAATAGCTGGGAATATATTTATAACTGTTCAACATGATATTATTTGGTTAAGTACGTCTAGTACATGTAATAGACACACAAAAAATGATATATGCACAAATGTCATGAATGTGGAGATTTTGACTTTCTCATTCCCCTCTTCCTTGTGAGGATATGAATTGTAAGGTTTTCTGTATGCAAAAGTATGAGGAATGGCATGATGGGAGAAAAGTGAGTGAATAACATGAATCAAGGTGGGAAAGTTGGAAAAAGTCTAGAAAAAATAAAAGAAACATAACGTGGAGTTCTTTGTGTTCCAATTTTGCTGTTGGTGCAGCTGCTCCTGAAGTGCTCAAGTTTTGGTAACAGCGGTTATCAACAACCATGTTCAAGAATTTGTTTAATATACGGAAAAAGTGCAAGTATATGAATTTTAGGTATAGAAAATAATGTTAGGAATGTGCGCACAATATTGTTTGCAATAACACAATCAAGACAAAAAACGATTTAATACATTGCTGGATGCAAATAAGCTGCTACGATGACCGACCACATTGCATTGAGATTGAGAGTCTTTTCTTTAGAAAAAAGAATGCATAGCCCGGTAGTAAAAATATTACTACCACTTCTGAATCATTTATATTTTGTTGTATTATTCAAACAGTTGTTGTCATTCAATCACCCATTCATGATGTCTTTATTTATGTTAGTCTTTTCTGAAGAGGTAATCTGTATAGAGTCAGAAAGAAAGAAAATACCGCCTAGAGTGAAGCATGCATGTAGCATATCATCAGCATTAAAAAGACCTGTACCAGCATTCACCTTTTATCTGTCACATTTTAATTCAAAAAGAACAGAGGAACCACATGAACTTTCCTAAGCTTTTGCACAAGAAACAAAACAACGCAAGTTATTATTAGGTTGGCATACAAATATAATCGATTGAAATCAGATTCATATAATTTTCTCCATAGGAAGTTTTTTCTTCCCCTGCAAACTGTGGGAGCTTTTCTTGGCATGATTGCATGAAATTTCAGCTTAATGTCAAATGTTTACATTCTCTAGAATGTTTTGCTTCGTTTAATTCAGAGTTTTTCATGCTCAAAAGCCATATTAAATCGAGGAAAAAAATATTCATCAATAATTTAAATTTATACCATGACATGACGAGAAAAAACTAGGGTTAGAGTGCAAAAATAGTGATAAATCCTTTGCTTTTCACGGAAATGTGTATAAATCTTTTTTAATATTTGTTACACGTCACGTTAACTTTCTTAAGTGTCGTTTAATTCAGAGTTTTTCATGCTCAAAAGCCATATTAAATCGAAGAAAAAAATATTCATCAATAATTTAAATTTATATCATGACTTGACGAGAAAAAACTAGGGTTAGAGTGCAAAAAATAGTGGTCAAACCTTTGCTTTTTACGCAAATTACATAAATCTTTTTTAATATTTGTTACACGTCACGTCAACTTTCTTAAGTGTTCATCAGGCGTATGTCCATTACCTGTCATCATCATCGTAATGCCATATTACAGCCATATTATTGGTACGCAGCTTTATTAAACCAAAAAAACTAACTCTATCAATTCAACTTGATAAAAACATCCAAATTTACAGCTAACATGTGGCAGCCTTATAAATACCTGTTAGTAGACTTTTTGTATGTTTATTGTCTCTTATCATCACACTTATATGAAAGACAATAGCTATACTTTATAATGTTTTGATAAAGTTTTAATTTTTTATCCCTATAGATCAAACGTACATTAAACGGTTCACCAGGAACATATTTTTGGGATATCTGTCATTTGTCATTATTTTTTACAAGCACAGGAAATGACGGCAGTTGTGGAGCCTCCAAAAAGCTGCGATCACTTGTTCAAATCACACCATCAACTCTCTAATGTATATCATTATAGAGCGTAACATATATTTTCTCTTTGTACAGCTTATATGTAGTTCTTTTAGAATTGCTTACTGCAGTCACTTTTGAGTTTCAGACGTACAAAACATGACTATTGTTGAAATACCACTTGCATACTTTTAATGTTTTGATAAAGTTATATTTTTTATCCCTTTAGATCAAACGTACATTAAACCTTTCACCAGGAACATATTTTTGGGATATCTGTCATTTGTCATTATTTTTTACAAGCACAGGAAATGACGGCAGTTTTGGAGCCTCCAAAAAGCTGCGATCACTTGTTCACATCACACCATCAACTCTCTAATGCATATCATTATAGTCTACCATATATTTTCTCTTTGTACAGCTTATATGTAGTTCTTTTAGAATTGCTTATTGCAGTTACTTTTGAGTTTCAGACGTACAAAACATGACTATTGTTGAAATACCACATTCATTTCTTGGTCGAGCAAAATTACTTTACTCCTTGCACAGTGATCTCCATAAAAGGAAGGAAAAGGAAAGAGCAAGAAACAAGGAGTAATGATAATACAGTAGCGGATATTGTGTGTGTATGCCTTTTCTCTTGTCTTTTTTCATTCCAACTTCTCATTCTTGACTCCTTCGACTTCAACACTGCGTTACGTTCGTGTTGCTGCTGCTGTTGCCAAAAGACCTAAATCTGTCCATCTATTCTCTTGTTTCATAAAAAGGAAATATGAATGTTAGATTGGCTTAACACTTTTATTGCGTACGCATAAAATGTGTAACGACGATAACATGCAAAGAGAGAGTGGGAAAGAAAATAACTGTCGCCTTTTATTGGATAAGTATACATTATAACAACATAATATTCTACTTACTTAAACGGGACAGACGCACATAATAATAATATTATGCCTACGCATGTTAGTATCAGGAACAAAGATGCTTCTATTCGACGATGGGTGCATGCATACAAAAGGACACCTTTTTGCAGATTACAGTGTGAGAACAATGGGAACTCAGAAACAAATGTATTATATTTTATGCAGCCATACAACATAATATTAGTGCTTTCACATTCCATCCATATCCCATTTTATTGAGTAATATCATTTACAAACACGCCAAAACACACTACACGACGATAAGTTGATAGTACACATTTTTGTGAATTCATATCATTAGATTAAAAAGTTTTCTCTTGTGCTGCTGTACTGCTTCTGGCCACGTTACTCCATTCACAACCATCACCATCATCATTATATTTCTACTATAGCGCCAGCCAACCAGCCAATGCTGTTTGTATTCACAATCATTTTGCCCGTGCTCATACATGTATAATAAGAGCACACCAGTCGGAGCCGGGATGTGCATGCTTCTCTGGTTCCTTTACAAATGTATGAAAAAGAAAATTTCATACAATGATAGAAAGTTAGCTCTCTTGGAATACTATACATGCATATTATTTTATTTCTTTTATTTAGCATTGACACAATATATTTGTATATGGAGTGAAATGAACATTTTGTACATCACGTGTATATAAAATATTATCTATTGTATATGCATGCATGGTAGGTATAGTCTGTGACTTTTTACTTCCCGTTTTCGATTTTTATTGTTGAACAAGTTTTATTTTGTTTCTTTTCTTGCAGCACTACCAAAATGACTACAAGTTAAGAGTAGAAGAAACGTACATACAAAAACAACAAGCCTACATCTAAAATAATGTGATTCGACAAACTTTCATGGGAATATCAATAGGCACAAATATACCTATACATCCTGTATAATATGTACATAGGTATACATCAACCAGTTACCACACAGATCAGTGGAAAAAAGAAGACGGACCTGGAGAGAAAGGGAGCATGCTGCTGCAGCCTCATTGAATGCTTTCTACTGGGCAGTTGTGGTAACTCTCTAGTATTATATTATACAAATTTTTTCTTTACACAAAAAAGTGTACAAAATTGTGAAAGCAGAATGAGCAAGCAAAAATGTACACATTAAACCTACATCCAAATATCTTGTCTTGTGTATACACAATCTTTGCGTAGGTATATATGTTATCGTAGCATAGTCACATAGAAGTAATAATAAGCAAGAAAAAAGTTCAAATAGAGAAAGATATTTATGACACTTGCCTCACTATTTTCTTCTCAATGTGTGTATGTTTATTATACCACAGAGGCTCATGAAAAACACAATTTGAAATACATATGTATATATGTATATGCCATCTCCTATTATGCATTGTGGTATTCTTTAAAATGGAAATATATATATGTACATAATGTGCAAACCTATGTAAGCAAGATAGAAATTTTGTACTATGAAATATATGTGGAGCAGTGAAGTAGGTACATAAAAATAAGATATTGTGTTCTTGAATAGCAGGGCACATGTAGATATACCTTCATAAGAATAATATATTATAAAAAGCAGACATGCCTACTACATTACATGATGTTGAAAATAACGTGTAAGGGTAGAGCCAGAGCTACTGGATGTGGAACTGGAGAAGAATCATCTTCTGTTCGTGAGATGCTGTGCTGCTGCTGCTGCTTCTTTAAGTGAAAACTACAGTCTGTGAAAATAGAGAATGGCCTATCTAGATAGCTGTAGTAGTAAAAGTGGAGGCTTATATAGTGGCTCTCTTTACTGCTGCTACTGATGCTGCTGCCATACCACCACCACTACCTTCCGCTTTCCTTTCCATCTTTTCTCCTCCAATCCTTATCCCATTGTGGCAACACTACTCCATACTGATATGCCTTTCCAGGTTAAGTCAAATATGCATGGGAAGCGATGGGGATGGAGAATGTTAACACTAACAACAGCAATGTTTATAAATTCCTACGTACGTAGATGGGTGATTTAATCTTAAACTCTTAACGCCGTATACGCTGTAGTTACGCATATTGCTTCGGTTTACTTGTATGTATGTGTAAACACTGTGCGGAAACCTCAGTCAATGATGATATAAAGTGAGTGGAAGCACGTACATTATTTTACTTTCTTCCCGAAGGATATATATATCACATCGTGTGCGCTTGTATGGAGACTCTCATTCATTTCGTTTGTTCAGTTTTTTTCACAATGTTGCTTACTTGTCCTCATTCTTCACTGATATGATACTGATGTAGATATAAGTAGGTTCCCGATATCTTGGTTAGGATAATTCTGTGTACACGTGCGACCATACCAAAATTGCACTTTTGCAGCTCGCTGCTTCTTTTTTCATATAGAACATGTCATTTTGCTCTGTAGCTATTATGCTGTTAGGGTTGATTTTGCAAGGAGTCGAGTACTATAAAATGATATTCCACGTATATTCTTTGTTTGCATCCTGCCATCCACCCATGGCCACCCATTCAACTATTCAGCATCCAACCAAATATTAATAAACACAATTGAGAAAAAAACCAACGTGTATGGATCGGACAGCAGAAAGAAGAAAGTTGGAAGGTCTGCGAGTGTGTAAAAAAGCAGGATGATGTATTTAATATATTAAGCCTTTACTGACATACATAATGCAAAGCCATACTAGGCTGCTGGTATGTAGAATAATATATGAGGTAAAACTATAGTCACATTCCTCTATCCACTCGCAATATATTTATAGTGGAAACCATGCATGGTGTCTTTATAAATATGTGTCTAAATATTTTCTTACTTTTGCTTTTGAAATGCCAATGCCACCCTCTATAACAAAGAATGGTGTATGAAGCAATTTAAGTGAAGTACTCTGGAAAATATGTGAAAGTAGGTAGGTGGATGTACATACTCATCTCAGTCAGTCTACCCGATGAATGCTAGAAAGGGAGGTATGGTATGATGAATTTTATATTGGGCCGTCGTCTTGTAAAGTTTTTTTTTTCTCGTAGCTGCGAAAAAAACGGGTACCTTTTTCCTCGTAACGGAAGCACCAGTTTCTGTGTAAAAGCAGATCTACACACCAGGCACCATACCACATACTTTTGTACAACAATGTATTCGTAATATGTGAAGGCAACTCAAAATGTGAGAATTGCCGTTGAAGCTTTGGCAATGACCATACACACGTTTAAAAACTAAAATTGTATGTGCATACATGGAATAGAATGTATGTGCTGTTTACTATGTGTGCCTAATAGGCTCGAACACATCTTTATCCCGAGAGTAGGGAAAAAGAGAAGCAGAAGCCGAATAGTAAAAGACATCTAAAGTGAGAGTGAGTGAGTAAAGACATGATAATTGCAGAGCGAGTGGAAAACGGAGGAAAAGAAAAAGGGTATATAATATATGTGGCGGTGGTGGTGGGGGTGATACTACTTGTTCTACTCTGCCGTTGATGCCGCTGTAGAGAAAGAGAGAGAAATGAAAGTAAAGTGGAGGAAAACCTCGCCTTTAAAGTGGGATACACTTTTCCCAGCTTCTCCCATTCCAGTTACATATAACAGACACGTAAAGCCGTGTGCTTACTAACTCACATAATACGTTATTTTCAGACATTTCTTTGTATCTCTAATAATAAATACGAGAAGGAATACATGCATCTCTATGAGACACCAAGTAGCAGAATCAGGCGATACATAAATATACCCCAAAAACATGTTATACAGGCCGCCTACTTTGTTATATGTTAATAGATTTTCTATTTTCTCCTCTCATATAACAAAAATTTGATGGGTACCCTGTAGATATGGTACATATTTTATCTATACAGCGTATGTATGTATATAAAAAATATGGCAAACTTGTACATAATGTTATTAAATATTAGCTAGTATACAGGAATACGGATGAGAAGATGGAAAAATCAGCAGTATAGAATAGAACCAGGACCACTGCCACCACCACTGCTACTACCACTGCTACTGTTTTCATGTGCTATTCTACATTGCAGCTTGAAAGTAAAAAGCAAAGAGTTTGAACCTTTGCTTACTTTCACATTTTGCATTGGCCTGGATCTTATCCTTGCAAAGAGATGGAGAACCTCCACCACCACTAGAGCTCTATAGTTTTTAAAGTAGAGGAGGAAACAGAGAAGCACAGACAGACATATACCTACTCACATCCCATACAGAAAAAAAAACAATATTATATAGTTCTACCGCTACTACAGTGTTCAGTATCTTCCACATCATGAGCACCATCATCATCATCATCGACATGGTGGCCAACATCAGTAGCAGGAGAAGTAGTAGTAGAAGCAGCAGCAACAACAAAAGGAGAAGAACAAGAAACAGTGAAAGAAAGCAGCTTTAGATTACGACTAGGACGACGGGTACTACAACAACAACTACTACTACTTACACTACTACTACATCCACTATCACCACTAGTAGTATGAAAAGCAATAAGCCATATTATTACTATTATTATTATCATCATCGTAGCATAATATAGTACTTTCACTTTAATAGTTTTTTATACAACATCCTCCTTTTGGTTTTAAATATTGTGTGTGTTACATTATTATTGTAGTTGTACGAAAAAAGAGAAAATGAATGTGTGTTGCAAACAACTAACTAGTATATTATGTACTCAACGTGATGATAGTGGTAGAAATGGTGGTGGTGGTGGTAATACATGCTTAAAGAGAAAGGAGAAGAAAGCTGCTCAAAAGAAACAGTAAAACATCATCATGAAAATGGAGACATGGTGCTGCTGCTGCTGTTGTTGTTATTATTGTAGACCAAGGGAAAAATTAACAATGTAGTGGTAGGAAAAGTGGTGAAACACTGGTTGAGGTTCAATTCATCTCGGTAGTATCATCAAGTATTTTATTGTTTTACTGGTGTGTTGACGACTGCTGAACAGGAAAGCATTAACAATAATTATCATTGTCCCTGTCTTTGACATCTTGAAGGAGGATCATCAAGTATTTTATTGTTTTACTGGTGTGTTGACGACTGCTGAACAGGAAAGCATTAACAATAATTATCATTGTCCCTGTCTTTGACATCTTGAAAGAGGAAATTTCATTACCACCAACAGCACAGTACCTGGTGAACTAGGTCAGCGATAAAAGGAAAAAAGTAAAGGAGACCAATAAAAGTCCCACAGACACGTGAAACGAGAATAAAAATAAAATGTGCTACCGAGTTGTTTGAATTGAAAAAATATAGTTACCACTCTGAATCTGTGGGAAGTGGAGTTTTTCTTAAAAGTTCCAATTCCAATAACCTCCATGCCCAAGTTTTTTAAGCAATAATGTGAAGCAAGAGTTATTTTAAAGCAACTACTTTTGTCATTTCATCAACACCTTTTCAATACTCATTAATATTTAATAATTAAATTGTGTTATTTCCGAGTGTATTTACATAAGTTTACTGTTATAAACTGACAATTGACAGGTGAAACTAATTCAAAGTCACACATTCCTGTTTACTTGTTAATGTTTCTGTGATTTAAAATTCTACCTAATCAAATCCAAGAAGCATAACAGCGTTACTTACCAATACACAATACTACTCAAGTGAGCGACGATCCAAAAAACAACGCTACAGATATAAAAATGTTTGTTTTTCAATACTCATTAATATTTAATAATTAGATTGTGTTATTTCCGAGTGTATTTGCATAAGTTTACTGTTATAAACTGACAAAAGACAGGTGAAACTAATTCAAAGTCACACATTCCTCCCATTCCAGTTTACTTGTTAATGTTTCTTTGATTTAAAATTCTACCTAATCAAATCCAAGAAGCATAACAGTGTTACTTACCAATACACAATACTACTCAAGTGAGCGGTGATTCAAAAAACAACGTCACAAAAATAAAATGTTTGAGTCGGTTTAAACAGTTGTGAAAAATTGATTTTAAAAAAATTCAAACAGTGAAATTGGATTTTCCTAAATGTGAAAAATTCCTATTGTTTCCTCGAGAAAGAAAACCGAATACGTTCAGTAACCTAAAGCTAAGTTTATTCAAAAGAAACTTGAAGTATTTGTCTTTCTACTTACTGGTAAAAAGTGAAACAACAAACAACCTTACTCAAATTGCCAAATTTAAATTTGCTCATTATCAATTGCGTAATTATTCTAATAAACATTTCGTTTAAGGTGCGAAAAAAACCCTGCCTCTTACAAAAACCAAAATATTCCTACTAAATGTTCATCTACTTGTTATTGTTATTAAAACGTATTTACCTATGCATTTTGTGTTTACAATCAAAACCGATAGCAAACTGTTAATATTAACCTGAATGTCACGGTCACGACCAGCCAAATCAACATTTCTTTCATCAATGCACATGTGACATGTCACTTTATGTACAAAAAGTATAGGGACAGCAGCACTCACACACGTATTTGTATAATTTAGTGCACAACTACATGAGAAAAATGTGCTTCATGCAAGAATATTATTGCTATTAATTACACTAATTCTCTTTTGTGAAATGCCCATCATTTCACACAATTCTGTTCATTTTTATATGACCACTACTGGGATCATTATTGTCTACTAATTGAGTGCCAACTGGAACCGGACAAGTATTCTACCTGCACACAAAAATATTGTACAGGATCTGAGGAAGAATCAAGGGTAAATAAAAAATACGATGTAGCAGAAAAAAGGATACAATAAAATAAACAAAAAAAAATACCCAAAGCATCATTATCATCATCACAGCGACTAGACTGCACAAAGCAAAACACTGTTCAATCAAAGGTTTTGTGATAAAAAAAGAAAGCAGAAGTGAGAGAGAGAAAAAAACGTCATGCACTACTCATGCTCGTCAACCACCTTCATCATCAAGTATCATTGCCATCATCATTACTAAGCCACGATGATGGTGAGTGGTCAGTAATGCTGTAAACGTGAATGAAAAAAAACTATCATCATCATCAGCAACAGCAACATAAAAACCAAATGTTCATTTTTTCACTTGACACACACGCACGCATTTTCTAGTTGATGTCTGTCTATCCATAATCTGACCGTTGATTGTTGAGATTACTATCATCACCCGTCTGGTTGATATTGCACCTCGTATAAAAAAAGTCTACATACACATTAATGTCCAGCAGTATATTTTACCAAGAAGAGTAAGCAACATTTTACCCAACGATTACCCGCACCACAGTAGTAGACGTCCTTGCGCGACATGAATTCAACTCATCGCTTTCTCCTCATTTTATTGCAGTAATGTGCTATTGTACATTAACAGAAACTATTGTCAGCGGTGATATGTTTCTCGAGCAGTAAAAAAAGGTCTGCTGTGCAGGCTGCTGCGCTCCATCCACTAGACCGAGACCTCTAGTACAGCTTCTACTAGTGAAATCACCGTGAATCCATATAAAAGAAAAAGAAAAACAGGGAGCACTGAAAATTATTCCTTTAACTTTGCTCCAACTCCTTCATCATCACCCTCTGTTACATTTCTACGACTTCGCTCCACCTCCCCACTGTGTAGCTTAAGAAAATATAGGAAACCAACTACTATTAAAAAAGAAATACCTACACAGATAAGTGTATGTTATTTTGTTGGTGGTACACACGTGAAAGTGTTTGCACAGACATTCATCTATCTTTGCGCCCTCTTTTTCCCTGCTATGTATACCCACACAGAAGTATAGACTAAAAAGGAAAATAGTAATTGTGATTTTTTTATCACCCTAATATTATTGTAACAGCATATTTATGCAGAAAATGATTACCAAGCGTGTGTGTGTAATGAATTCAAATGGGATCGAAGTAGATTTGAATTTCTGACAGCAACAACACAAATCAGTAGCAGTGTGTTCTTTTTTGTGACGGTTGTAGGAACATAATAAGCGCTTGCTTAAAAAAACAGCAATAAAAATATTAAAAGACATACAAAAGGAAAATTGTTGTGCGGAAAAGCGTCATTGTGTTTGTATAATTTGTTGTGTTACCCGTTGCCAATCTGCTAGAGGACATGTTCCCAAAAATATAGCAAACTGTCACCCTCAACCTTGTCATAAGGTCATAGTTCATTATTACTGTTTCACTTGTACATACTAAAACTACCATTTCTTGCGTACCTACATACCCTCCTATGTACCTTGACAATTTTTTCTTCTTCATACTTACTACTCACCCACTTGATATACTCACTCACCCTGTTTGTGTCATCATAACTTTTATATTCATACAAACAACTTCCTCGTCGTCTCTACAAGTCTGTTGTTGTAGTTGAATTGCTCAAGAAAAGAAGGAAGTGAGCCGGGAAAATTCTCCAGAAATCAGGCTGACTGAAGAAATACATATTTCGTTTCTCGCTCTCAGCTTTTGCTGTTATTTTCTACCGTCATCATCACACACGGATATCAATCCAACAAAATATTGTCGACATCATCATCATCGTCAAATCTCCTGTGCACATGTACTACGTACTACTACGAAGCGTACTACATAATCCAAAAAGTTACGTCTAATATATTCTTCTCTTCATTCCTTAAAGGATCGTAAAAAAGCAGTGTGTTTGGTGATGGTGTTGTAAGCTGCTGTGTGAGTACAGAGAAACGACATAATATTATATTATACCAAAAGAAAGCCACCTACCTACATTTATCTCTTTCTCTGCTGTTCGTGTCTGGACTGTTTCTCTCTTTCTCTGTGTATCGCTCAAATTTATTTGTCTCTAGTTGATGTTGTTGTTGGTAAAGAATAAGCAGCAGCAGCAGCAAAAGAAAAGATGTAGCTAAAACATCAAGCGAAAAAAACTACAGTCCTGCCTGCCTATTTCACTTGTTCTTACAGCAAAGTCTTGTGTATTCACTCGAAAGCCCGAAAAAATCAGTCTTTTTCAAGAGTTTCCTGTTCCACAAGCAGTTGTACTTTGTTTCGCCAGTAATAAAAAAGGAAATCCAACATTACTATTATCTATATTACTTAAGAAGGAAAGTCATTGTCAGTTGGAAGCACGTATACATACACAAAGAAAAGAATACTACGGGAAATAGGCAGCAGTAGTGGCGGTGGTGAGAGAAGAGCGAGAGGGAGAGAGAGAGAAGCGCAGACCAAAGTAGAACCTACTACTTGTGCTCTCCATTGTTCTGCTCGTCGAGTGCATTGACGTGTGTATGTGTTGGAAGTACTCATTGTTTATTGTTTACTCTATACTCCACAGTTGAAAAAAAATTTAAGCCATTTTCGCTGAGCGTGCATGTACATGAGTGAATGGAAATAATAAAAAAGGGAAAAGGAAAGAAAGCGATTTTAAAAATCGTGTAAACTCATTGTAAACACTGGTGAGGAACACAAGATTGTTCTTGTGTATGTGTCTCTGTGTGTGGGCTATATAGAGTGTTGTGAAAAAAAGTGTGTGCAAACAAACAGACCAAATTCTCATCTTTTTTNAATCGTGTAAACTCATTGTAAACACTGGTGAGCAACACAAGATTGTTCTTGTGTGTGTGTCTCTGTGTGTGGGCTATATAGAGTGTTGTGAAAAAAAGTGTGTGCAAACAAACAGGCCAAATTCTCATCTTTTTTCAAAAAAATATCCAAAGAAAAAAAATCAGCCAGGATACGTAAAGATAATCCAAAAGGGTACATACACACCAACAACTTTGTTCTTTTTTTCTCCTTCTTCCTCACACATGGAGAAAGCAAGATGGAAAAGGGGCTCGTGTAAAGAGAGCAGATGAAGAATCCTTAGGTATACTTATAAAACAGGACACGTTAAAAACGAAGGTATGCATGCATCTTCTTTTTATCCATTTCAAGCTTTTTTATACATGTGTTACGTGTGTATTACTTTTTTTCTTTTGTATGATCATCATCACAAAATGTGGTAAGACATGCCGTTTTACCTATGCTGATGTTGTTGTTGATGATGATCATGTTGTAAGTGAATAGTATACAGGGAAAACACGTACGTACATAATAAATACAAGATTCGCTCATACTTATGTACTTGCATAATAAAACATAATATTCTCCGTGGTGTGTACAGGTATATGCGCATACATTATCTTATAGCCTAGACTTTCGCTCACTCACTCACTCTGCTCTAGTGCTCTGCTGCTGCTACCCAGGAGAAAATATGCTTGAACGCATGGTGTATTAGAATATACGGCGTGCCTGTAAATTGCATGACGATGAGGATGGCACCGTTATAAACCATTTTTTATGAACTTGCTGTTCACCTACAGCACATCAGAGAAAAAAGTGTTATGTATGTATTCATAAGAAAGTAAGGCTATGTATAAATAAACTTTTATAAAAAGTAAAATATCTTCTGTTTTGGGATGGCAGCAGAAGCAGCAGCAGCTTTTATAGTGTACCTACATATAACTTAAAAACATCTCGTCTCACATTAGATGACGAAGAGGAAGCAGAGGCGAACAAATGGAAGAAAGCAGAAAGCAAACCTTTTATTTTCTCTTGCCTCTTGTTTGACTCTCTGACTCAACTTCACTGCTCTAAAAACACCAACACCATCACATCACCACCACCACCACCACACACAAAGTTGCAAAGTAAAAAGGAACAAAAAATAACGTTAACGTGACTCTCTTCTGCCTGCCGCTACTACCACTTTGGACGTTTGCTACATGTGGAGTTCCATATAGCCATTTTATGGAGTACGTGTAATAACATGGATAGTGCATTGCAAACTAGTATTTGCTACTACGACCGCTTGCTATCATCGTCATCATCATTCACCGTTGTTGTCGTAAAACATATCTTTTATACTTGTATGATTCCCACTAACTCACAGTGAAGGCATCTATTTGTCTGTCTCCTGAAATTCAGCTCTCTTTATCTTAAGGCTCTCTTTCTCTCTACGGATCTTTGGATGTGTATACATTCCCTCTTTTCTTCTGAAGCATCCATCGATCGTCTCATGAACCTTTCATACTCCTCCTGGTTGGCAAATGTGTATCTGTCTCAGCAAGTCAACCAGTTTCGAGTCAATTTTTTAAACTAACACAAACATTGTTACATAATATTATGTGTTGACATACGCCCAAATATTATATTTTGACTATCAAAAATTTTAGCTACATAAAACTTTTGTTAATGTTAAAAAAACAGGTGAAAACCTACATACATACTCCTAGTATAAGTAATGCTGCATCAACATTCCGTTTCAGTATGGAACCAATGCCGATAAACCAAGTGTGGAATACAATACAAAACACTGTACCCACCGTTTCTACATTTTATCATTTTAAAGTGAAAAGCACAACTTGAAATAATGATTGGTTAAACTGGGTTAAACATTTACAAGAAAAAATATTTTATATTTTTCATTTCGAAGATTGTTTATTACAAAACCATTGGACCAATTCCATTACAGATAAAGTCAAAGTCTGGAGCAGTTCAGAATCAGTTATTAGAATCCTACCATGCTGTATTCAAAATACGTATTATAGCCGACTACTGTTTTAGTTTATAATTCGTAAAGCTGAACCAAGATTGGTTAAACAATTTGAGACAAACTCTTAAAATTCACAAAATAAAATATTCAAGAATAGCCGCAACTTTGTTTATTCAATAGGCATCTGGGTTCTGGGTTAACCCTTTACCAGAAAATAAATTGTTGAATAGTCATTGCAAAAAACCTTTTACACCTGGTGAACCAGTTAGTTAAATATAAAAGTCATAATAAATGCAACAGGCTTTACTTAAAAACCGCAGTTCTTTATATTTTCTGTCACTCCATTTTTCATTCAGACAGTCAACATAGGTATTCCTGTTAACCAAAGCATATTCATTTTAGTTCATTGTAAATTGCAACTGCGGTCAATCAAATGAACTTGAACGCATGATAGAGAGGCGGCTTATAAACTACATTCAGTTGACTGAACGAGTAAAAGACCTCATACACATAACGCTTAACCTAAATTTTACTTTTATCAAGTGTCAGGTTGTAATGGGAGGCAACGCTATTACAAGCACATATGTCGTCAAATACATGTAAAAATCAAAAGTCTAGCTGAGTTGAGATAATATTTCAAGTTTAGAAATCACAGAGTTGGTCCGTGTTCAGGTTGTGTATTAATTATAATCATATAGCATCGGAACCAAAACTGAGCACGTGAGTATTTGAGATATGCTACACCAGTACCATTTACCTGCCACATTAGCAATATTACATACACACATTACATTTATGTTTGGGTTAACTTCAAACATGACATCGTATTTCGTTCACGGCGGAATAATAAGACGCTACATGTAATTTTTCATCAAGTGAAATAATCAGATGTACAAACATCAAATGCATATATTAATCCAAAAAACTAATGGACATGCATACTAATAATTTGCTTTCACTTTTTACAGTGTATCGTGTAATGAAGAAACTTACAAATAATTTTACCGCAAAGTAAATTGATTGATCTCAAACACATAATAATCTTTATACGCACAACGTGCCAAAGTTTAAAGCATTTTTCCTCTAGTAAGTGGATACTGGTTATAAAAAACAAGGTATATCCTTCCATCGTCAAATTTCAAACGTACTATAACTCAAGCAATAGTATTTACAAAAGCAAAAGTAAAATGCGGCATTAGGAAACTCCACTAGTAGGCAAACACTATAGATAAGTGTATGTGCTTAGCACTCATGCACAATGGTAATAATATGAAAAGCTATAATTAGTCGCAAGTTTGCTTCAAACAAAGCATTCACATCCAATTACGATAATTAGATGCTGCATGTTCTCAAACTATTTATGTTAGTAGTATCATCGTCCTCGTGAAGCAAAGCTACATGTCTAAAGTATATGCAAACTTACTAAATATTATTTGTATGTTCATTGGGAAAAAATGTATAATTTTGAATGAAAGTTACAATTTAACTAGCTAAATAGTCATTTATCTTTGCTACAGAAAACTATACACTTAACTGAAAAAGATACTGATTGTACTTGTTCCATCCCATCCACGAAATCTCCTTCTCGATATCTTGTCAAAATCTCAAGTGCTTACTTTTGAATACAAAAGTAGTATCAATACCACTACAGTGACTTTTACCAAAGCGTATTCACTATTCAGACAAGAAAAGCAAGAGGGAATAGAGAAAAGAAGGAAAGTGAAAAAAAACAAGAGAGCTGTTTGAGGAATCTATAGTAGGAACGAGGCATGAATACGAAATCAATCACCGGAAGCAAGTTTCATAAAAACAGACCAAAATCTATGAAAGCATTTTGTAAGCAAAGTCGTGTAGAGATGAAAAAACCTTGCTACGACCCAGCCATGGAAGAGCTTTGTTACTGCCGTAATAATACTTCCTTCTTTTTCTTCATTTTTTCATCTTTATCTGTGCTCAAAATGTATTTTTTATACTAACTACTACACGGTGATCCGACCAACATTGCGGCATGGTCGTCGGTTGTGTACTACATTGCATGGAATGCTCAATATGATGATAATGATGATGTAGAGTGAAATCGGAGTACTTTCGCCACCACTATCACAACGACCACCAACACACCGCCACTGCCACTAAATATAATAATACATTAGGCATATTCGTGCAAGAGCAAAAGCAGCGTGTAGAAGAAAGAAAAGCAGCCAGCCAGCGTAGTATCTTTATGAGCAAAAAAATGTGTAGGAAGTGGCAAAAATGAATAGAAAACTGCAAACAGCTTCTTTCATTACCCATAATACAAATTTTGCTCAGTATTTTATACGCCAACATTTCAATGCTGTCTATATACCTCCAGCAAAAGAGGATACAAGTGCACCTTCCAAATCGTTTACTTATTACCACTTTTGGTGGCATGAGCACGACACAGCATGCGAGCATGTTACTTAAACTTGTTAAGTATATGTATGTATAAATGAAACGAAAAAAATAAAGTGTGGGTATTTTATTATATTTGGCTTGTTTTACTCGCATTATATCTTTGATCATCGTCATCATCAACAACATCATCATGTGGTATGCTTAGCATAAAATGTATTATATACACTGTAACAGATATGATTCCTCTGCCGCTGGTGAAAGAAACAGTGTCACAGCAGCAAAAGTTTTCTCTGCAGAAGAAAGCACTATACGTACTACCACGGTATTATTACATACACTTATAAATGTACAGAATATATTATCTCCAACTGCTATATAGCTCATAGTAAAACGGAACTTTTAAAACCATTTCGAATT
>JAANSP010000592.1:0-19999 GCA_036850745.1 Homidia socia | reverse complement strand
AAGGTGACTAACCCAACATCACCATATTTATTATTATTATGTGGACAAACTACTTCATAAACCAAACAAATTATTGCAAACATCTCTTTCGAGTAGCCAAAATGTCTGTCAAAGAGCGCAATTGAAATGAATGTGAGTAAAGTAAGCTGATACAGGCGAGAGGTCTACAAGTAGATTTGATAACAACATGTCACACTTGCTTTCATGACATGTAAAATATTTTCATTCCATTTAACTTTTTTAACAATAACAGCAATATCTTTAATGGTATTTACCTTTTTTATTATTGTTACGTTTATTTTATTGACATGGAATGTGCTAAAACTGCGCATAAAAATATGCTGATGTGGAATGCATTTACGTAATTCCCTTTGTGTCGCTCAGTATCAATATAATCAATAATCACCCATTCATTGGACCAACAAAATATTTTTTGTTGAAAGTACACCAAGAACAATCTGCAACCACCTGTACTTTTCAAGCAATAATCTTCTAAACTCTAACCACTGGAAACTGACAGAAAGTGACGTGTAAATGCAAAAAGTGTCATATCAATCAGGAAAATCAATCAATATAAAAGTTGTAGAGTGAGTGCTCTGCACACAGCAGTTTCCCCGGAATGAGCAATTTTAAATTTCAAACAACTACAAAAAATGCTCAATGTACACAAATTTGGCTTCCCGATTTTCAATTACAATTTAAATGCATCTCTCTCTCTACACGAGCATGAAACGCGCGCGGCGCTTCTCCTATCTTATCGCATTTGTCATTTTGTGTGTTTGTAAGCATATTTTGCATCAGTTGTCGGTTTCATTTAATATATAATCTTGTTTCAAGCGGAAGGCCTCCTTTTGTCAACACAAAATGTCATCATCATCATCCACGTCGTCGTCGTATTCGGTCGCATAACGGAATCAAATCGACAAGTCAAATAGAAAAGCATGTTGTTATGTGGGCAGATTTTCGCCTTTTCCACTAGACTGCACACTGTTCACTGACTGAGCAAACAAGAACAAGTGTGCATCATTTAAATAAATAGGCAAGACAAGATGACTATGATGATGATGATAGTAAAGCTTACTACTACAATGCAATTTTTTTAAGATAGTCAAAATAATGATGTTCAGTGCATCAGCAATCATCTACATTCATCGACTGATAAAAGTAAAGACGATGAGAGAAGAGAGCAGTACACATCTACATGGCTTTCCTTTCAGTCTCAGCCATTCAGAGAGACAACACTGCACATTTTTACTGCATGCCCTTTTGTTTAAAAAGAAGAAAAGATTTCCTTAGAAAGAATCCATGTCTATTCTTCCTTGACGTTATATCGTCCCGTTGTTACTATTTATGCCTCTGCGTATCCTCCTTCCTCTCCTCCTATTTTTTTCGGGTTTTCATCCGCAACAATAGATTCAACAGCACACGGTGCATAAATGGATCTCTTTATTCCTTCCAGAACTACTTGCAAAATTACATGCATTTATGCATGCGCTCTTTCCCCACTCATTCTCCTGTTGCATGCCTTGGCCGTTTTCACATCCTTTTCAGAGGAAGAAGATGAAGAAACTGCTACTTTTAGTGAGGTGTTTGCTTGAAGACAAACGTAACTTCTGGTGGTGTTTTTTGTTATTCCCTCTATCTGATTCCGCTTCGATAAGAATATTTTAGCATGTTGTTTTTGCGACGTGTGTGTGCAAGCAAGTAAAACCATTTTGAGATGTTGTGGTGCTGGTTGTGACAACAATAGTGTAAGTGTGGTAGTAGTGATGGTGGTATTTATTATAATTCAACATGGCACACTATCATCATTAAATGGAGATGAGCTACTTGATTCATTGGGAAAAGCCACAAGCAGGCTAGGAATTCCTAAAAAAATTCTTTGATTATACCTTACCGCAGCATCCTCTGCTGACTCACAGTATTCAGTGTAGAATATAGGCGAAAGTGGTTGGTTTTCAAATGCAATATTCTCCTTTTCAGAACAAACAGGGATAATAATAAATACACAACAAGAAACAGAATAGTATCATCATCATCATCAAATGAGTAACACCACATTTTATCCAGTAGAATCAGAAGGGAGGTATAAAACCCCAGTTTTTCTGAATCATACAAGGACGTCAGTGTAAAAAATTGCTTTCCTTGTTCGGCACAGAACAAGACAAGCCGAAACAGAAACAACAAGAGACAGAAAAGCTTACGCATCACTGTTTTATTTAATGGCAAAAAAGCAGAGTGGCTAAGCAAGCAAAACATTGGAGCAGGCTGTTCTATTGCAAAATTTGCCGTAAGCTTGTTCAAGTTTTTGCAACAGTAGCATTCCATCTTGTTGTTGCACTGCTACGCACACCGTCCTTCTCATCATCATCATCATCTTCGCCAGCAAAACTAAATAGAAGCGAGCAGGCAATGCAGCTAGCCAGGTTGTAAGAAGAAGACGAAGACAACCAGAGAGGAGAAAAAAACCCAAGCAAGTCGTTTCAGCAGCAAGTTTTAGTTGAGAGAGCAGAGTTGTCGTGTTGGAAAAGTTGAGTGCCACTACCATCGCATTTACTATAACACCGGAGGAGGAAACTGTGAGAAACAGAGAGAAAACAAGAAGGATAAAATGGTGAATGCATCCGCGAAACTACACTAGTCGAGTCACTTCAGTGCTCCAAGACACTTTCGCTGCTGATGCGGTTCTCTCTCTCTCTCTCTCTCTCTCTTCCTTCTTTCTCTTCATTTTTTTCAACGGTAATCAAAGCACATTGTACAACAACAACAAGAGCAACAAATGTGTCTTTTCATTATCAGCAATCTACCGAAGCAAAAAAAAGTAGAGTATAAAGCTGATTTTCTGGATTGTTGAAAAAAAGCTCCTTTTCTTTTATTATTCTTTTTTTTGCACAACGATACATCATCTTATCTCGCTCTCTGGCAATCCAAAAGGCGTATAAATCATAAACCAAAGTCTGGAATACGCATCAGTTTGCCTTGTCAACTAAGAGAGTAAACAAGTGGAAGCATTTTAAAAAAACTTGAGCAGATGTAAGTACGGTTAATAGTGAACCGTCTTAAAAACTCTTCTCAATTTCCTTTCTTACGATTAGACATACGTCGCGGAACATTCTTCAAAAATGTAAGTCTATTTTTTTAAAAAAACAACAACAACAACAACAACAGCATAAACAACTGTTCTTTACAGTAAGAAAAGAAATGCGTACTAGGACAAGCAAAATTGAACTTGTGCAAAGCAAAACATGCTCTCAAAAAAGTATGTTGGCATGCACAATTCTTTGTAGTTTTACTCTTCTTTGCCGTTTCAAATAGTAGTATCATTTTCTTCTGCTTTTTGTCTCCTTCTCGTTTTCATGAAGATCATCAGTGTCGCGTTATTCGTTTTTTTTCTCTCTCAAAAAATAGCGATTGCATCTGTGAAGCAAGCAGAAAAAGAAAATAAAAGAATAAGAAAGCAATATTAAAAAGCTTCTGTAACAACAACAAACAGAGAATTTTGTACTCAAATTCCCTTTTGCCTTTTGTTGTCTTTTAACTTTACCTTTTCTGCTGCTTTTGGTGACATTTGAGAAAAGAAAGAGGCATGAAAAGTGTAGAAAGAACGAAAGGAAGGTTCAAAGAGGAAAAAAAGTATTGCTTTGAGAACGGAGACAAGCTGAATGAGATGATGAATGACAAGAAATATACTCCAATTTTTTTAGAACGAAAGGAAGGTTCAAAGAGGAAAAAAGTATTGCTTTGAGAACGGAGACAAGCTGAATGAGATGATGAATGACAAGAAATATACTCCAATTTTTTTACCTTGTTTTTAAAAGTGTTGTTGTTTAACAAATGACACCATTCCTGTTTAACGGTTGTCACAAAAAATGATAAAAAAGTGTTTTGATTTGCTAACCAATTTTGTATTTTCTTTTACATATTGTCCTAATAGATTTTCTTTAATGATAAACTGGAACACCTACAAAACGTTCTTGATTGTAATTTTATAAAATTACTCTCTTTGATGAGCGCTTCATCAACATCATCCTCACAGTATCAACGCAAGCAAAGCAGCACGGCACAAGTGAAACTAAAAAATCTTTGTTCATTTTCGCAGTCTACACTGAACTTGTTTTCCGTTGCCAAGTAGATGCGTATCCATTGATAAGTACGTACGCCACTGCACGCGTGCTTGTAGTGTCATTTCACTTTGCCCCAACGGCATGGTTATCAGCCAAGGATAGACTAAAACTATTAGTCAGAAGTTATAAAATAAAACTTTAATGTAATTTTTGTAAAAAAAGTTTCGAACATTTCAGTGTATTTACAAATGTGCAGTTGAGTGATATTGTTGACTGACTAAATGAATATTGTTGTTCGTAAACATTCTGGTGCTTTGGTACACTGTTGGTGCGTAGTCGCCTTGTTGAAATTTTATAAGAGCAATTTAACAGAAAGTAATAAGAAGGTAAAAAACAATAAAAACAGATATTTGCGTGTGTGCATGACTCAACAAAACAGTTCAACATTATTGTCATTTTGCAATCAAGTGCAGTAGCTCAAAGGTATATCTATCGTGTGGGTAGAATTAGGCTAGGTTGTGTTGCAAGATTAACGACACGTTGGTGGAGGGTGGTGGAGTTTATAGTGCTGTTGAGACACTGATTACTAAGAATAAGGAAGACTAGAGATTTCTGGATCTTGGAGGACTCCAGTTTCTCTTCTAAGGTTTTCTCAGAATCCCCCCTCTCTGAAGTAGGAAGCAATAAACAGAATTTGAGCAGACAAGGATTTTGTATACTGGAAAAACTGAAAATAAAAATAAAAATGTACGTACAGATTTTTTTGGACATTTCGAAATTGCAAATATTTACAAAAGATGAAAATGAGTAAACACTTTCTCGATGAGTATAAAAACATCTACATAATATGAACTTACCTTAATATTGGATATCGCTGTGTATGAGCTTGTTTTCTAAGAAAATTGGTTTCTTAATTAGCAAGGAAATAGGCTAGATGTATACCTATGTGGTTCTCTGGAACAAGTTTGCACGAGTTCAGGTTTCACACTGCGTCTGTCTCAACCTGACAAGAATAAGATACAACATTAATTAATGTGCTATATACTTGCTATTAACTTTGGTCAGGATATTTATTACGTTATTATTATTATTACTGCATTGTAGCTGATTTCGTCTATAGAAATCGAAAGTAAGGTATATTAAGAAGATAATGAGCTCCGGTCGCTGCCTCCACAACGTTCTCCTGCTGCTAAGCCTCATCATTATCAACATTTTCATTTCTGAAAGAACAACAACACAGTAGCATAACTTCAGTGGAAATTCAAAGCACACACAAATAGATTCGCTTGCGGATATAGAATTTATTACAGACACACACATCATCAACATTATCATCATCATCATCAGCAGCAGCAGCAGCAAGTCAAGTCTTGACTGAATCTTATTGTCAGGACGACATTCTAGCATTGTTTGCTTCTCCATTGCACAACAACAAACTGCAGCACAAGTTTCCTCGTGATTAATTTCTCTGTAACTTTTTTTGTTTCGCTTGTCATTCAAAAAATAGATAAGTACACTAAGCGGAACGCTGCAGGAATAAATATTTAAAAGATAAGTTGTTTTATACAGACGAAAGAAAGACAACAAGAGTTTCAACAGCATCTTCATGACAATGGCAGCTTCTGCAGAAAATGACTCTAGAGAGAAGCTGTTGTTGGTTGATGATGTGTGTACATAAAACAATACAAAAAATACAAGATAAACTACAACAACAGCAGCAGGAAAAGGAACAACGGTACGACTAAGCTGCGCTGGAAAACGAATTTCTCATCATCATCCTCATTAAACACAAAAAAAACTTAATTACAGTTGTTCAAGTAAACTGTGCAAGCAGAGACATTTTATTTCTTTGGTGTGTAAGACTGCTGTTGTGTGAGAAGAAGGAAAAGAAAAAAATATCTTGTACTACTGACTGACTTGTTTTTATTTTGTTCCGTTCATCAAGCTGAGAGAAACTGATTAGTGTTCTGTGAAAATAAGGAATACCTAATAATTAGAGAGATATTATTAGACAAACATTTATTTGTGCACAGCTTTCTTCAGGGAAAAATGACTTTGATTGAAAATTGAGAAGAAGGGCTCCTTAGAAGCTCTGCGTGGCAGAACACTATTACCAGACCACTGTCATTATTTCTCTCAGAAAGACATCTCATTCACAAATGACAAGTATTTGAATTTGCATCTATATTGGATTGTTGACAGTAGTGGCAGAAATCTGATGAATGAACACATTGAGTTTTTAGCTGACTAATAAGAAACCCAACCTGACATCCCTACATAATACATAGGTATTGGAAATTAGGCATTTGGGCTGGAAGGAATCATCAATATTATTGTCCTCTTACGTGAGAATAATGCGTAGAAAGAAAGAAGCACCTGGATTTTTACGGAATCTAACAACAATTTATTATAAAAACAGTACAGTCATTATTGTCGTATAAGCAGGTAGGTATACTTTAATCTGTGTACACGCGCTACGCGGTGTTTTTTTCAAAGGACAAGGACAAAAAATAAGATTACTTTGCCAAATCATTTTACTTGTTATAACCTGGTGCTATAACCAGGCCAACACATTTCTCCTCATCTTCCCTGCTTCTTTATCACCCGAGTACTTTTTAGTACTTTTTTCAGCATAACACAACATCCAGTTCCAGTGCTTGTTGCTCGCATCATCGCTATCCTCCAAAAATTAATAGCAGAGCACAACATAATTTAGTAGAAGCCACTTTGTCACCATGGATTACACCAACAGGTAAGAAGACATATAATACGTATTATCATATTTATGATTTTGATCAAAGTCCCTTTTCTATTGATGTTCTTACCATAATTGATGATAAGTTCACAGTATTACAAATGATGATATGGGCATTGTGTAAGTTCAAGCTAAATAGTTTATTTATTAGAGAGGTTGCGGTTGGAAGTAGAGCGTTCCTCTTTTCCCCTGAATTTTCTTTTGTACAGCTTTGATGTTGTTTCCTTGTCATTTTTGCTGCTTCTGAATCCACTCTAATGAATTCCGGGATTTCGGCATGACACTGTTGCTTTCCTACGTCGCCCTTAAGCGGTTTACCATTTTTCCCATTATTTAACCACCTATACATAGCGCATAAAAAATGAAATTTAACAGTGTTTGGAATTCATCTAATCTGATCATCAATCTGGTACTATATCAGATTTTTTATCACTAGGCATTAGGTTTTATGGTTATGATTACAATATCGCACCCAGTTTTATCTCATGTTATGTCTAGGCACTCTTCATGATTTTCGTTTTTCCTTGGTTGATTTTTTATAAAAAATATTCTAAGCATTTTATTAATTAATGTTACAAGGCCATGTTACATATGCGTCATTGAATACTGTGCCCTCTGGTCATTCTCTCTAAAACAATCTGTTGGTTTACTGGTTAGTGATTAGCAAACAATAAAATTCTAATAATGTAATTAAACCCCAATTTATAATAATGCTGATATGCTATGTATTTTTTATCTGCTTTCGCCCATACTTTGTTTTGCTTTCTTTTATTACGAAGAGCATATTTTTTTAATCAATTACTGTTGTTGCCTTGAGGAGGGAATGTACACATCAAATAATGAGTCAGAGTAAGCATCCTGTTTTTGTTGTTTTTTGTCTTGTTGCCTATTTTTGGTAAAAATATGATGAGTATGCAAATGGCATGTTTGCATTTTTTGTTTATCAAGAGTGGATTCATGTAGGTGGTTAGTCATTTTATTTCAGCCTGTTGCCTATTTCTTGGCAAGAAATTCAACACGCCGATAATCAATAATAAATCCGTAAAATCAAAACCATCAATGCCGTTGGTCGCATGCGATAATAATTAGGGAAAACTGGAAAAAAATGATACATTTCATAGTCATCATACCTAACCAAAATTTTACAATTCAAACAAACAATGCAAATATTGCCAACAAATAAAAAAGTTGTATTTGAAAAACAATTTTTTTCTAATGCCAAGGCAGCTAGCTCAAAACGTGCGCAAACAAAGAGGAGCGTGCAATCAAGTGTCGTGTCAAGTCAGGCTGATGATGTGAACAAGCTAAAGTAAATAGTAACAGACCTACTACTACATAATGTATCCATATATCATCAGTTGATTTACATTATGTTTTGCCACCGTTTTTTGGTTGATGCTAATGTTAACTATATGTTTTTATTATTTGTCTAGTGGTCCGGTTTCACTTGGTTTGTATGCAAACACGCAATTACTATTGATTGCTAACTTTATTTTTTACGGATTAATTTTCGGTCTAGAAAGTTTTCAAGTGTGCATCCACTGACAGTTAGCTATCTGGACATGCAGCTTTAAGTAAACACACTGGCTGGCAACTAAATAATAATAATAGCAACTTTTTTGTGTTATGTCTGCTACTCATGTTGATAATAATAATAATAATAATATTAACATGATGATAGTGACGATAGCAACTATTTACGTTGATGATGATGATGATGGCCTGTTGAGTGGTTGTCAGATTTGTTACGTATTATTATTAATATTAAGCACTTATTATATGCATTTTTGTCTACCTATTAGTTTTTACACCCACGTCCCAAATCGCATTTTACTCCACATATTATTATTATTTAGACGTTAATATACTTTGCTGACAAAGTCTACAAAATAAAATCCGTCAACTCAATCGACAATGACGTTACGTTACATGTTGCATATTTTCTCCGTAATAAGCTCGTGCGACTCGAGTAGACGAGACGAGCTTATATCATCATTTTTTTATTATCCAATCTTCTCACTAGACGAATACACACAACAATGGAATTATCGTTGTCATAATCATCAACATCCCATTATCACGTTTCTGTGTGTATTTTTGGCACTGACAAATAATACGTAATGGTTGTGTTCCATATCCCAGTAAAATGAAGTAGTTTGTAACGGTGAAAAAGGTACGTATAGTCTTTTTTCTCTCTGCATAACATACAGTTGTGGCAGTACTGGTACAAATAGACAGTTTCTCCTTTTCGCTTTAATGATCTGTATGGATTTAATGGGCTGAATTTGAGCAATACTAACGAGAAAATTCTCCAGTCTCACTGAGTGAGTTGCTGAGCGCAATGGGATATAGCAGCTCTTGCACAACAATACCAGCATTGTATTCATTCGTCCACTGAACTGTGGACTGTGAGTAGGCAGGCATACACGCAATAATATTATGCATCCTCCCTACCTTCCCATTTATCCATAGCCATCCATTGTTGTCCAATTGCTTTCTATTAAATTGTTGCTGTTGCTGTAATAGCAGTAAATATTCTTCTTATTGCATATTATCTTGTTAGTGTGCTTGTTAGAATAATTGAAAAGCATGCTTATTTTGGATGCAAACTACCTAAAATGTTAAGCTGAAGACAGCAGAGAAATGGAATACAACACGAACAGCACACTGCAGTTTTTTTCATTTTTTTCAAAACTTTTTTTATTCATACAAAATCTAGAAAAGTCAAATGCAAAGATGCAAAACAGAAAGCGTATAGAGAGTGCAGCAGAGTACAACTATTTGTGTTATATTGAAATCTACTGCTTCCTGCTGTGTGCGCACTTTTCCCTTGTGCTTTTCCTGCACTATATAACCAAGTTATTTCGCTATGGCAATACTCTTGACAACTCCAAGTTCTCTTTTTGACCTTTTTTTCTACCTATCCATACTTTTTAAGCTTAATATCAAAAGACAACTGAAAGGACAACTATCTCTGCTCCTCTTTTACTCCTGCATCAGCACATCACTTGGATTATTGCTGATGCTTGCGAAATTCTCTATTGTTTTGTGTGTGCTGCTGAGCTTCCTATTGTGTTATTATTTTGCTTGTCTAATGACGAGTTTGACCATCCAAGTTATAGTCTATAGCTGAAAACTGACTACTTGACTGAGTATGAAAGGTTATACCTAAATGTGCAAAGTTTCCTGGCAAACACGTGTAAAATGCGGATAATGCAGTGGAACGATATTGAGCAAATTTTCACTTTACTCCGAAAGCTTGGATTTTCCTCGACAAAGCTGATGATGATGATTATGTAGTAAAACATGATGTTGTGTCTGTGCGTTTCCTACTTTTTTCCCATAAACAGGTTCTATACTTTTCACGTAGGTATAGGTAAGCAGTAAATAAGTATTGTACATGTACCTCTGCATCCTGGTGGTGGTGCTGGGTCATATTTATTGTATGAACGGAAATGTAACTTTAAGTACGCAACTTACATGCCTGCAGATAGGTATCTTATCTTCTATTTCCCTTTCCCTATGGAATTCCATTAGCTTGGTCATGGCAATAATAAATGAACATCTCCATACACAAAAAGTGGTACAAAAAGAGCTTAAAGGCTTAAGCTTGTAAAAAGTCTACTACTACCTAATAATAACGTAGAAAATATTTTTTTTCTCCTTTTTTGTTATTGTTATTTCTCAGCTTCCAAATGGCAGTGGTCGTCCTAATTCCGTTGCATACGAAAAACATTTGCATTAAATTCTCGAGTAGCACTACTACTGTTGCTGCTGTCTGGTTGTTATTTTTTATTAAACCCCTTTCATCCATCCGGTCCAACTGCACATGGACACACTTATCAAATGTATATGTGTACATAGGTACGTGATTCCAAGTGGCCAATTGCACAAAAAGTTCCTTTTACTACTTTTGGCAGTTTTATCCGGATTTACATTGACTGTCTGATGCTCTGTTTCGCGTAACTGTTGTTGATGTTGTTGCTGCTATTCCTGTTGCAATACAAGACAATAAAAACTTGATCATTGATTTTAGTGGTTTTATCTGGTTGGCTCTTCATTGCCTTTTTGTGGATAACTTTGCTAGCTGCTGATGCTGCTACTGCAGCAGCAGTGCAAAATGTCTTTTTTTTACAAGGAAGGGATAAAGCCTGACCTGCTGGTCGTCAAACGTTCAGTCCACTGTCAATATTTCCTTTCTGAGGCTACTAATTTATGTGATGCTTGTATATTACAATAAATTTTTACAGCACTGGAAATTTGTGGTGACTTTTGTTCCACACTTGCCCCAAAAGTATAAAATCAGGAAGATGTAACTTTTCTATTGCCAGAAAAATAATAAAAAAGAAGTTTCTTGAACGTTTAAATGAATAAAGATTCTGCAACCGTTGCCTCCCATCATTCATCAATGTGGTGTGATGGCAGTGAATACTGATATCGGTAAAAGTAGATAGCAACGAGTAAAGGGTTATTTGAGATGCTCAATTTTGTAAAGCCACCACCCAACACCAATCTAAACTGGAAGTAAACTAGTGGTCTCAACAAGATAGCCTTCATTAAAGTTTGTCAGATTGATATTGATGCATGCATTACTTCAGCATAGCGCATTTTCACAATAATTTGTTTTTATCAAGGTTGCAGCATATTACGGCAATCAATAGTCAATGGTAATAAACAAATAAATGGAATAGTCAGCAAAGTGAAATTGAATATAAAAAACACTATCTGGTGCAATTCAGAAGAGCTACGGCATATTTGCCTTGGGAAAGATGAAGCCACTGCACTGCTACACCAATTTTCTAACAAGTGAAAAGAATTTTTTTTGCGTTTCATTGGTTATTGGATATTATCAAATTTAGTAGTAATCAGAGTGTGGGTGAGGGAGAACAAGAATAGGCATAGCGTCAAGTCGACGCGTTCAATGGCGAGCAATATTTTGAACATGGTTATTTACATTGCAAGTTGCGATATTGATGTTTATTACGTTCTGAATGTTTTAAACTGCACTACTCCCAACGTCTATATACGTACTACTGCAAACTGATAGAGTCATTTATGAGCACTCGCTCGGTGGCTATGTATAAGTTTTTCATCCCTTTTCCCACATTGCTTTTCAAATATGGCAATATTATGTGCTGAGCAGTCTCGCAGAAAATATAGGAATAGGCGTAAGCCGTCTTTGTTTAACTACAGCACATTTACAAGAATGCATAAATGACGAGGATGAGATAGGCCAAGATCAATCGTTGTTGTAGTTCGTTATTATTACGTGATGTATGCATTAAATCTTTTAAAAAAATTATAGGACTCTAATCCGTAGTTCAGCTTTAAAGGTAATCACATTAAACGTGTATATTTGAACATTAGCATTACCTACATTTAATGTCAGCATCTGAGTGAGTATAAGAACTGATAAGCCATTAAAGTCGTGAAATACGGCATCAATATGCAAAATCGACTGCAAGATATGATGTTTTGCACAGGCAGTAACATGACGCTACCGGAAGACGTGATGTATTTAAGTAGCGATGAGTGTTGTTATTGAAATCGTATCGGTGGTATAGATTGGATCCACAGAAGCAGCGGATGTAACCTACTAATATATTATCTTTGTTAATGCCATGTACATCTAAACATAAAACTGTTTCGAGGATAGGAAAAAACATCCGACTTGGCATTCTTCACCACCTACGCATTTCGCTGTGATGATTATTGCCTACATAAACTATATAAACTGGTGATGACGATGATGATGATGCTGATTGCTCAGGTTTTGTAAAACAAACAGCTTTAAATTATATCTCTACAAGTTAAACATACAAAAAAGTAGTGATTGGCAAGATTTTTATTTGAAATTGGTAAAGTTATGATGATGATGCTGATTGCTCAGGTTTTGTAAAACAAACAGCTTTAAATTATATCTCTACAAGTTAAACATACAAAAAAGTAGTGATTGGCAAGATTTTTATTTGAAATTTGTAAAGCTTGTGTTCTACATGTCATTCGACAATCAGTGCAGTTCTAGGATTTCGAAATTGCAAAAAGTTACAAGAATGGCCTGGATTAAAGCATTCATGCAGGCAGCAATATGGTATTCAAAAGTCCAAAATCCGCAGATTTTTTCCCATAAAAAGTACATTTCAAAAAGAAAAGCCTGTCTTGCATTTTTTTTAGTAGAATCGATACTTAACGAGAAATTGAAAACTTAATTCTGATCACATGCATGCTTAGCATTATGATGTTGATAACCTTATACTCTAGTATGCTACTAATAACAAACCCTAAAAGCTACTAAGCTTATGCATGCACCTTACAAGCTGGACACTTGCATGTTTTAACCTTTCCTTTCACCTGTACGAATGAATAAAAGTGGAAAGGTATTCCAGAAACGTACTACTACTGACGCCGCTAGCGGATCAAATGCCTAACAACACAATTATAATTACGTATGCTTTTCAAGTGTTGCTCTAACGCCACCACTACTCTTTCAAATGAAATGAATGAAAGTTGGTCAACCAGGTAGGCAGATTGGCATGCAAGGGAGTGTGAGCCAGCACAACAGACGCTACTGCATCATCATCATCATTATCCTCAGCCTGCAGCAACCTCCTTTTTCTTTCTTAATTCCTTAAACCGACAAAGTTGCCTTCACAAGTGTGTGTAGCGTTGTTACTACACCAGACAGCTGAAAAGTTTCTCCTTTGATCTGACCAGAGAGAGAGCGAGGAAAATGAAACTTTTAGCATGCTTTCTCTGCGTATAACACATTTATAATTTGCATGCCTATTTACAACACCACGCCATTCCAGCAGGCAAGTGAGTGCAGTTTCTCTGACAGCAACTGTACTATATGCTGACTTTGTTTTGTTCAGTTCTTGTCCTGCCCCGCAAGGTATAGCTGATATGGAATTGCAATGGTCTACTTAAAAGTCTATTTCTTCTTGTGGTTGTGTATATGATGATCATGATCATCATGATGGTAGTTTGTGCACGTACACGACACGGCGAGACAGCACGTTCTTCTTTGTCCTTTATAAGGAAAGAAAGGTAATCCGAATTGAAAAGCTCTTCCAGGAACCCAACACAACTATTCTCATAGGTAAAAAATGTATACCCTTTCTCATTATTATTACAAGGTAATGGCGAATATTTCTGTTCGCTTTTATTGGCTTGTACTACTACTGCTGCTAGCCATCACAAATAATAACCTGGCTTTAGGGGAGCGTAATAATATCATCTTTTTCTCCGACTACGACGTATAATATGGCATCATCATGATCAGACTACAAACAACGTTTAAAAATCACTTATGTGAATGCTACATCCCTTTTTCTTCAACCAACATCTATCTATAAGGTCATCCCTTTTCATTGGGTAAATTTGCAACTCTTCTTGAGAATATCAACAAGATGAAAAGAAAATGGGAAACTGGCGCAAGAGTTCTTTCCTTGACATACCAACTTTGCGTAATCGAATAAGAAAACGTGCAGCCATCTAAATTCAAGTAAACTTGAATCATTTCGGGGAGTAGGCTTCAAACCTTGGGGTTTTAATGGATTTCATACATGAACCATGACATGACACGCTTGAGGATTGCAACATGTTGCTGGTTTTTATGTAAATACAAACCATACATTATCCTCTTGAATGTGAAAAATCAATCAAAAGATAAATACAACTGCACACAATGATTTACTACTTGTCCGAGTCTCTCAACTGAAACGGTTTACTACTGCTATTTTACTGAAATGGACATTTTGTTAATATGATGACTATATAATCTGTCTTGTATACAGGCTCATCCATCTCCATCATCATCATTCCACACCACAAACCTCACTGTTTATTTACTTTTCTTCAAAAATATTTCTAATTCTTGAACGAGTGTACACCATCTGACTCCTGCTTATTATTCGTATAGAAAAAAAGGAAAGTATGTAATTTCTCAGAAGCACAGACAGAAAAAATGTAGAAAAAAACCGGGTAATATCCCAACAAAACAAGTGTATATTATGTCTGCTCATTTCCACTTTTTTTAAAAAGTGGAAGTATAATAATGAGAATAAACAGTAAGCAATGTCAGTGGTTTACATTAGATAAGCTCCTTTTTCTGCACAAATAAGCCTGTGCGTCCTGCGTATAGGGCAAGTAGTGTAGGAGTATTAGAAGCAGCAGCAGTGAAAGAGAGCAGCAAGGAAAGGAGATTTTAACAGGAAAAGAGAGGAATGCCTCATTGCACTAATCATCTCATTTCAATTACTTTGTCTTGCTTTATTTTTCTACTAGTTTGCTTTCTTAAACATCACTTTCGTGTGTGGGTACATAAGTACATAACCATGCATGTACCTAACTAGTTTTTTAAAAAGGTTGCAGCTTTTTTTCTCTTTCCCATTTGGCATCTCTTACCCACCACGGTGCCATTTTCTTAAAACCTTTCATATAACAACGTAATAATGATAATAGCAACAAATGCCGCACTCTGTTTTGCATAAAATGTTGGCGTGTTTATTTTCATACATTACATTACACACATTATCGTTATCGTCGTGTGAAATGATACGTATTGTTTACAGTCTCAGAGCAAAATCAAATATATACATACATGTGTATAGCATTGTTCTTTATCAATACCATTTCGCTCAAAATGCGACAAAAATGGGAATTTAAAAATAACATCATTTCAATAAATAAACATCATCCATTTCTTTTCCTGGGATCAATTCAAGGTTGAGAATCGGCATAATGTACATTCTTTTTTGGCTGGCTGGCTGCAGTTGACTTGTCGTCTTTGTCTTCTCTCCTCAGTGATGATAAGCAAATGTGTACTAGAAGGACATAATAATAGGTTTGTACAATGGCATGCATGTAGCTGTTTCTTGTTGGCAGAAAAACTGGATCACTTCATTAATTATTCACCACCTCCAACCAACATTTCTGTTTTTCAAGTCATTATTATTAGACTTTGTGCATTTTGTTAGGATGCTTATACGTGAACAGAGGTTTTTGCTGTAGCACCATCGTATTAACAAGTAGTTGTACAAAAATATGATCTATAAGGTTTCTGCTCGTTTTGGTGGAATAATCAAGGTCATTTTGGTAATCCTATGTAAATTGAAGAATGCAGCCAGTAATTCGTATCGAAAAAAATCTGATAGAACAACAAAGGAACATCAAAGCTTAATTTGAAAAGAAAGGCCAAATGAAGTAATTAAAAATAATCAATTAAACAATTTTTTTTGTAAAAAATAAAATTAAACTGATTCCAAAAACTCTACTGTTGTTTAAGTTGTAAATTTGTGGATTTCAAAACTGTTAATTTTCTCATTTTTTTCATCACTTATGTTCTCACTGTGGAATTTGATTAGCACGTGCTAAAACGACTGATTGTGCACCACCCACGGTGTAAATCTACCAAAAAATACACATCTCTTTTTTGAGATGAGTGCGATTGCCAGTTCAAGGATTGATTTGTAGCACTTTCACTCAGCAACAAAATCAAAAAGTAAAAAAAAATCCTCGTTATCACAAATAAACCTTGACGTTCTTCCTGTTTACTGGCCTCTCTCCGGGCGCTTTCTTTTTATCCATCTGAAATGCTTCTGGTGTTGATTAGAGAGGTGACGGATCGGATAGGCCTTGCTGACCAGCAAAAAAATGTAGAGAGGCCATACAAATGGCATTTTCCCATCAAATGTGAATTTTTTTACTGTTTTAAAAAACAAACTCACTCCTTGTCAGAAAAAATGGTTTACTTGGAAAGGTGCCTAAACCAGCAGCATTTTAGGACGGTACAAAAATTTCCTTTTCAAATGACAAAGCAAGCACTCAGCAGATTGACGACCTTGTCCCTCTCTCTCTTTAGATCTCTTCCAGATTTCTCTGCGAACAAAACAAAATTTTTGTGGAACTGACTGAAAGCTTCAGTGCTCAGCATAGTAAAACAGAAGCAGAGTGCCGCCTCATCTCTTGTTCCTTTCAATTTTTTTAACGGCCATGAGAAACTAATTCTGCACGTGCCTATTTATTTCAATGTTTCACAAAATATTATGACATCTATCAAACACAAATATATGTATATTTTTACAATTTTCCCAGCTTTATATGTCTAAATACTTTGCAAACTGGAACTGAAAGTATATTCATTCAAATAATCAGCGTGTAGCAGCAGCAACAGCAGCAGCAAATTGTAACTTTTAAAATGGAACCTGGGCCCCCTTAAAAACTTTTTTTTTTGATTTATTTGGAAGTTTGGAGTTTTTTGTTTGAGCTTTTTAATAACTTGCATGTATAATTTATAACTATGACTAGGCTTATATGGAACAAAAAATTGTTTTAAAAATTATCCTTTGAGTTTGTGTGATGTCAGCACAAAGCTTTCATTCATACACATTTCTTCAATAATTATATTCACACTTTCTACGCTACAACGAGTTAAACATTTCCAAAGCAGCATATCTTTATGGACATCAGCATATAACGTATAACTTCCACCCAAAAGCACATGACGACATCATCATCAACTCTGTGCAAAACCAGTTGCCATTATCATCATCCTCGCATTCATTATTTTATTCCATGTAACAAGTACTCTGGTGACCTTCCTACTCATTTTACTCTGCCGTGGTTTTTTCATTGTAGTATAGTGACAAGCATCTATCATCACTATTTTTGCTGCTGCTACTAAAAACAAATGCAACATGGAATTTCCCTCAAATGTCCTTGCCTTCTAAGTGGTGTACGCGGGCAAGTTAACATGGAACACCGTCAAGGCTCGTTACAGTCATTAGTACTGCTAAGCAAGCATCTTCATCACACTGTATTCCCAGCTCTCTCTCTTTCAGCCTTTTTAACATTTGTCGAAAATTCAAGTCAGGAGAGCATTTCCATTTCTGGGGAAAATATGACAATTGAAATTGCCTCTGTCACCATCATCATACAATAATCACATGTAGCATTCTAGTCATGTTCCTCTTAAAGTGGAAAAGATTATATACAACAAGCAAGTGCACTTGTAAATGTGCGTTCTATAACTTTATGCAAATGAATGTCAAGTTTCTTTGTTAGCGTAAAAAAATTGTAATGAAATGAAAAGTTAACAATTCTGGAGTGAAAAAATAAGTGAGAAATGTAAACATTTATTTTTTGATGACGAGGAGCATGGTGATGATGAGTATGGCAGTAGGGTTTTTTGTGCAAATATTTTACAAGACAATAATAATAAAGACTCGGAGTTCATTTACGACAGCAATTTGGCATAAACGCGTCAAATGTATTAGCCAAATTTGGCTAAAACTGGGAGATAATGGAGACAAGAAATAAATTTGTTCTCCTCTTTGTAAGGATTGTTTTACTTTTGTTTGCTGGCCAAATAGCGTAGTGTGGTAGTAGTAGCATTGTGTTCTCAGAAAAAAACAGTTTAGTAGAGAGAGACACTCAGCTTACATTTCAAATATTATTTTTAATAGGCACCATATTCAAGTTTTGAAAAGGCAGAAAAATTACAGAGGAAGTAAAAATTTCGTGTGCTCTGCTGCTCATTCTTCCGTTTTGCTTTGTTCGTAGCACTATATTTTTGCATGGTTACGCAACTCCTAAAAGGCCTTATGTAAAAAAATAAATTACAGAGGAAGTAAAAATTTCGTGTGCTCTGCTGCTCATTCTTCCGTTTTGCTTTGTTCGTAGCACTATATTTTTGCATGGTTACTCAACTCCTAAAAGGTCTTATGTAAAAAAAGGTTTAAAAAATGTTGTTCAAAATATGAATGGGGATATGCATTGTAAATTTTTGATGACGACATTCCTTGAGACAACATTCCACATTATAAATATTCAAAAGCCGGCATTGTTAAATTAACTGGAAACTGTTTTTAGAGCTAAAGTTACTTAAAACTTTTATGCTTCCCTGGGATAAGTATAGTCTACATTTATTTTCAAATCCGGCATATGTGTCTAGTAGAATTGAGTGAAAAAATTGTCACAATGGGACGCAAGAGCTTTTTCTGTCTCAGTAAGAGCCACTCCAAGGAATGACAATAGGAGATCACAAAAAAAGAGGAAAGAGGAGAAGGAAAACCCGTCGAGTTTTCTTTTTTCTCTATTGCGCTTTTTTACTTGTTATTATCAGCATACATATTTGTTATGAACTTTACCAAGGTCAGCATCATTGGAAACACCCTCCAGGGAAAACATGGCAGTAAATAGTGAAAAAGGAGAAGAAACAGGGAAACGTAGAAATGTTAGTGTATCTCTTTGTTTCGCAGGTTATGTAATACAAGAGATATTCCTGGAACCTTTTCTCGCTCAGCTCCATTCTGTTACATTTTCCGGGCCGGGCCTCGTGTCTTGCAACTGGCAATAACACAAAGAAAGTTATTGGTTAAACATGCATGCTAAAAGATAGCATCCACTGCTTAATGGGATCCATAGAAAAAGTAGAAATCCTACACTGAACATACACATTTATTTTTTGGTTGATGACTGGTTGGTAGCTTTAATAATCCCTATAATAAGCACAAAGATGTGAACCAACTTGCAATGCGAATGGTTCCTTTTTTGTAGGAAAAAAGATGTAGAAAAGAGAAACTGTAAAGTAAAAAAAACAAAGTTGAAAGAAAATCACGACAGCATGAGAACAAAGTCCGCAATCTGCCTTCCAGTGATACATCCATACATTAACATGCCATTGTGTGCCTATTGCATAGACCTTACATGCTGTACGCTCTACTGCAAGAAAGCAAGTTGAACAGTGCCCTTGCCTCTCTGTTTTTTAGTTTACAACCGGCGGTTAAAAAAGTCGTCATTATTAAAGGCAAGATAATATATTTGAAAAAACCATGAAAGGGTTTGCTATCAAGATTAGACAAGATAAAAAAAGAGTAATTTCCTCAACCAACTTGAATACCACCACTACACTTTCTTTTCAAGCATAATATGCTCTGGTGATGATGATGATGAAATCGCTGAAAGCCAATGTAAGAAAACACATGTACCCATCTCAAACAAACCGGATAGAAAAAGCAACAAATTATTCTTGCAGTAAAGAAGCAAGTATCCTTGGTTTCCATTAACCGTGCCTATGTACATTATGAAGGGCTATTCAAAATAATAACACTCTTTGGAAGCTTTTAAACAATTTTTAAAGCCATTTAATTCAACTGCACTTTAAATGGAAACAAGAACA
>JAANSP010000591.1:5625-20009 GCA_036850745.1 Homidia socia | reverse complement strand
CAAGTGAAAATATAATGCATTAAGAAACAATACAAAGATACATATACATATTATTGTTCTTTGCCATTTACTCTTCTTAAAATATATGTATTAAATATTAAAATATACAATACTATATAGTACATACTACTCCATTATTAGATTGTTTTACAACTTTTACAACTTTTTTGATACTCGCTCTACGCTGCGCTGCGCTGCTGCAACAACAACACAGCGACAGTCGACAAATGATATGATAACTCATCATCATATCATCGAACGATCATCTCAAAAACTAAACAATAGGAAAGATGGATGCAATGTTTCGTTAACGTCATTAGTTGTTGTTGTTATCTATTACTATTACTAGTAGCATTACGTTTTTGGTATTTGTTTAAAAATACGCTTACTGGATGAATGGATTGGATATATATGCAATGCACGAACGATGTTTGGTTCCAAATTGGTTGTTTCATTCTTCTTCTACGCTTACGCTATATACTATACCAAGTTTTATAAATTACTAATGCTTCACACATCCCACAGCCAATAGGAGCAGCAAGCGGTGGTGTGGATATTTATCCAAATATATATACTACAGTTTAGAGGCAAAATATAAATACTACACATCCCCTACCTAAATGCAACTGCGTTACTAGTAGTATGTTCAGTGTTTACTTTATCGCTTGGCTTTGCTGAAATGATTGTGCTACGCAAACATTAGCCATCGGCGTATCCAAATGTGATATGGTGTAAATATTACATTGCATAATGCATACTGTAGTTAGAGGAATGAAACACGGGACAAGATAGGAAAAATAGTAGAGTGGCTGTTGGGAGTACTATCAACTACTAACTGAATATATATAGGTATACATATATACATATATGTACACAGTATATTATTGCGTTGAGTTTTTGGTGAGACGGACGACCGACCTCAGTCAGTATTCAGCTCAGCAGCGTTTGAGGAACGGAAAGGAAGGAAATCAAGATGGATCGCCTATTGAGGCTCAATGATAGTAATAATTATAGTAGCATAGCAGAAGCAGCAGCAAACAATTTGTACTTATAATAATAATAATAATAAAAATAATAAAAGTAGTAGTATTCTCTTGAACTTCAATTTTTGAAGTAAACTCGTCAAAAAATAATTATTTTTTGAACAACAAATAAGTTAAAAACAAATAGATATTGTAGTAGATGCAAGTCGTGTAGATTTTAAGTTTATAAAGCTAAATTTTAGAGAGAGAGAAACGAGGGGTTGAGTTGATGGTTGATGATGGAATTCTAACAGTTGAAGAAATAAAACAATGTAGTAAATAGTCAAGTTTCAAAAACATTTTCCAGTCAGCGTGTTTTTATTGTTGTTGTTGAATGTGTGTAGCTTTGATGGCTGATGATGGAATTCTAACAGTTGAAGAAATAAAACAATGTAGTAAATAGTCAAGTTTCAAAAACATTTTCCAGTCAGCGTGTTTTTATTGTTGTTGTTGAATGTGTGTAGCTGATTTTAATGGAAGTACCTATTTGGGTTCACCATTACATGTGACGACAAACAGTTATCGGTTGTCAGTGTTGTTGGTTGAGCCTGTAATAAATGTTAAATGAGTTTTTGTGGCGTAAGAAGTAAGAGAAGCTAGGACTGACGACAACGGAATCTGATTGATCAGTAAAAGTAAGGAAAAAAATGTTTAAAAATAAAATAAAATGTAATGTGTTATCTTGCCTAATTATATAGTAGTGACAATGATATAAAAAGAATTTGATTAACAAGTAGCGGAAGGTTACAGGCTATAGCGTTGCAATAACATGCCCTCAATCATAAATTGCCACACAGCCAGATATAGCCCATGTCATACATAATTATTGTTTGTGATATTCCTTCCTTGTTAAATTTTAATTTTTTTGCTTGCATTTGTAATGTTCCCATTTCCGTTGATTTGTTATTTTTTCTTGCATCTTAAAATAAAGTTACAATTACAATACAATCCAACCCAATTATTCGAAAGATGAATTGAAGATCATATATATTAATGTTGAAAGAAACTTTTTTTTGTTATGATTTAGTTATGTAGTTTTTGCCCGCATTTGTTGGTGAAAACGCTTTAAAAAATATTACCACTAATCGTAACAAACTAACACAAGAATAGTATCATAAAAGTTAAGGATAGGGAGACCTATGCCGTTAACTTGGGATATGCACGCTATCTATTGTATCAAACTGTCCTACGTCATTATTTATATGACGATGGATTCAAAAGTAGTGCAAAATAAATACGTTCGGAACCATTGGCCTAAATTTTAAAAAATATTTAAGGTTACACTGAGAGTAACGTAACAAGTTCCTAAAATCAGTATTTATCCGATTCCGCTTTTGAAGAATATAGAGAGTTGCTAAAAATACTAAAAGCATAAAAAGTACTAACTGTCAATAACAAACGCGAGTCTAAGTAAGACTGTCCAACTAAATTTAAGTGACAAGGCAAATTATTTGTGCAAAGTGAAGTGTAATTTAGTAACCAGTTACTGTACAGTAGCATGCATTACAAACAGTGGTTATTTTTTTCAGACTGTCGGCCAGTATCGCATTTTCACAGGATTCTGAGTACCCACTGACCGTGTCGGTACTCTTTAATAATCTCGGGAGGTGAAAGAAGCCTATCAGTTTAAATCAGAATGACTGATACCAGGCGTCGTGTTAAGCTATATGCTTTAAATGCTGAAAGACAATGGGATGATCGAGGTACAGGACATGTGTCGTCTTCCTATGTCGATCGCCTTAAAGGAATGTCTTTGCTAGTCAGAGCCGAATCAGATGGTTCACTTCTGTTAGAGTCGAAAATACAACCCGACACGGCTTATCAAAAACAGCAGGTAAAAAAATTTATAATGAATTAAATGGTCGATTAATGATATTGATGGAACAAGGTTAATACCATGAAAAATTACCCATAAAATCTTATATTTAANCAGGTAAAAAAATTTAAAATGAATTAAATGGTCGATTATTGATGGAAAGAACAGGGTTAATACCATAAAAAATTACCCATTAAATCTTATATTTAATCATGTTCGATTACTTAACTATTCATAGGACACGCTGATTGTATGGTCGGAAGGGGACAATTTTGATCTGGCTTTAAGCTTTCAAGAGAAAGCCGGTTGTGATGAGATATGGGAGAAAATTTGTCAGGTACAAGGAAAGGATCCTTCTGTTGACATCACTCAGGTAAGGTTAATTAATAAAACTGAATGTTGGTTGATATTCATATCCGACAAGACTATATTTTAATAGTACGCTGTACATGGTATAACAATAATTTTATTTTTGAAGGATGTGGTGGAAGAGTCTGAAGATGAGCGGTTTGAAGATGTATCGGATCCAGCTCCTCCTATATGAATTGCCGGTTCCTGATGTATCTCGGCTAGAAGACCTCCACGAGTTAGTGGTGAGTTGTTTGGCCGTGCCTTTGAGAAGAGAGAAACTTTCGCTAGCACTGGAGCAAGAGGGTTACTTGAGAAAGGTCATCGAAGTTTTCAGAACTGCAGAAGAAAGCAATGACAGGACAGCTCTAAATCATCTATATCATATATTTAGAAGCATATTTTTGCTAAACAAAAATGCCATTTTTGAAATTTTGTTTGCCGGTAAGTTTAATAATAATTTATCGGTTGAGAACTCGATAATTGACAAGGGATGCATTTTCTAATGCTGCTTATAATTTGGGATTTTCACAGATGACCTTATATTCGATGTAGTGGGTTGTCTTGAATATGAACCCAGCACCAGTTGTCCGCGAAAGCATAGAGAATACCTTAAAAAGATTGCAAATTTTAGAGAGGTTATTTCGATAGGAAATCCAGAACTCATATCCAAAATTCATCAAACGTACCGTGTGCAATACATTCACGATGCTGTACTGCCAGCACCAACAGCATTTGAAGAAAACATGTTGTCCACTCTCTCATCATTTATATTTTTCAATAAAGTAGAAATAGTTACCCTTATTCAGGTAAGATTTCGAAATTTTTTGTTATAGTGTTTACAATTAAGTGTAAGAGTAGTTTTGGATTGACTTATGGGCGCATATTGTTTTTTTCTACAGGACGATGAAAAATTACTGAAGGATCTTTTTGCTGAATTAACCGATGAAGCGACGGAAGATGCCAGAAGGAAAGATCTCATACTATTTTTGAAGGAGCTGTGTGCCTTTGCCCAAAACTTACAACCCCAAGCAAGGGAGTCGTTTTATAAGGTATGCCGCACGAAACTCTACTTAACGCATCCAACTATTTTTACCGAAATGATGATAAACATGCCTAGGTAAAAGAGGGACTGTGTCGTAATGTTCCAAAGCAAATCGTTTTATTTTCCTTTTGATTTAATCCAGAAATATATAACGTTAAAATTAGTATACCTACATTAAAACAATTTGTTTTGCCATTCGTACAGGTGTTGCCTCTAATGTACCATGATTATGAGAGCTGATCTAAAGATTTACGATTGTATTTTGAACTTTACTAACCTTTAATGTGCCTGGTGTCACTGATTATGGTTTTATACGAATTTTTATTTACAGACATTGACAAATCAAGGTGTTCTTTTGGCGTTAGAATTATCAATGCCTTTACCAGACCCAGCAGCGAAATCAGCCTGTATCGATGTTTTAAATGCTGTCGTGGAATTTTCACCTACAATCGTTAGGGAATATTGTCTTCAGCAAGCTTCTGACGTTGATGATGTAAGTTCATAATGTTCATGTTCATAAGCGACCACTACAAAGCAGGAAAACCTTTTGTAGTTGTATGTATTTAATTCGAGCACAAACATGTATATAAAACAATCATTTAACTAACCTTTTAGATCAATTAGTTTGACCAATGTAATTTGTTATTTTGCAGGACACGCTGTTGCTAAATGTTATTATTGAACAACTTATAAATGATCGAGATCCTGAACTAGGAGGCGCGGTCCAGTTAAGTGGTGTACTGAGGTTACTGATTGATCCTGAAAATATGCTCGCCGCTTTAAACAAGTCAGAGAAAGCTGATTTCCTCAATTTATTCTACAAGCAGTCAATGAGTTTGCTTATAGGTACGTAGGATACAGATTTATTTGTTTTCTCCCTTCAAAGTTAAAATGTACTTAATACTATGCTGATGATGATATCACTACTGGGGTAAAGGAGAGACTGTATTATGGTGGAACAACAGTTTATATGTCTTGTAGGGGGTTGGGATTATTCTGGGGTTTAAAGTAATATAGTTAAAATGTACTTAATACTATGCTGATGATGATATCACTACTGTGGTAAAGGAGAGACTGTATTATGGTGGAACAACAGTTTATATGTCTTGTAGGGGGTTGGGATTCTTCTGGGGTTAAAAGTAATATTTCAAAGACATTTGTTTTTCCATGATATGCAGGTGTTGTCTCTAATGTACCAAGATTATGAGAGCTGAAGCTAAAAAATATACCGTATAATTTAATAATAATTTTAATTACTAAATATAAACAAATTCTAAAATTCGAATGCATTTGTTTTTTTTGCGCTGTAGATCCATTGCTGGCCAATACACAAGGAGATAAACCGGAAAAGGAGGATTTACAGACAGCACAACTATTATGGCTGATACTTGAGCTTTTGACATTTTGTGTTGAGCATCACAGCTACCACATCAAAAGTTATATTATCAATAAAGATTTGGTTCGCAAAGTTCTTGTATTGATGAAATCACAGCACACCTTTTTAGTACTCGGGGCACTTCGACTGTTAAGAAAAGTACTAGCCCTTAAAGATGATTTGTATAATCGATATATTATAAAGGGAAACTTGTTCGGGCCGGTAATCGATGCATTTATAAAGAACAAAGGACGTTACAATTTATTAGACTCTGCAATTATAGAAATGTTCGAGTTCATAAAATCCGTAAGTAGCAACAACAAAAATCTGTAATACCAATTTATTATATATTTGGGTGTATAAAGAGCTGTAAATTTTTTCGCCATTATCATCTTGATTTATTATTATTAACTTTTAGGAGGATATCAAATTACTTGTTAGTCACGTAATGGAGAACTATAGCCACATTTTAGACCAGGTTACCTATGTGCAAACTTTTCGCGCACTCCGACTTAGATACGAGCAACAGCAAGAAAGGGTAAAGGATAGAAGTAGTATCGATAACGTTCCTGCATTGTTACGAAACAGTAACCGTTATCGACGGGATCCTCGCCAACTTGACGAAGAAGTAGGAAATGTGGTTTAATGATGAAGAGGACATGGAAGACGGAGATGGTGTTGTTCCTGCAAGCAACTCACCAGAGTTGATGGGTCGTAAAGTAGAGGCTGATTTAGATTCGATAGGTATGTAAGAGTGTTTATTTACAGCTGGATGATTTAACTAAAAATACTCAATAATAAATTGTACCTAATATTAAATTATTTTTTATTAAAAACCATCAGGCAAATTACTTGATAAAAAAGCTGAAGCTCTGGTTGCTGGAAGAGCGCTAAACAATTCTGTTAGTGGAAGAACGACACCGCTGTCGACATCTGCAGCTCCAAATATTGCAGCGTCGGCCTCTCCAAACTCCCCAGTTAATACCTCTGCCTCGTCACCGACTGAAGGGAAGAGTGGGATTAAAAAGGTCAGCGGAATAAGATTGTCAAACCGACATTTCCTAGCTTTGCTTCTAAAAACCTCTTTTCATACTTTTGATGCATTATGAATACACTTTGAAATGTGAATGAAAATGGAGAAACAATGAATTCTATCCTGCTGATCTGATAGTTTTCAAAACTATAGTTCATCGGCTTTAACTTTTTTATGCGATTTTCTCTTTGTATGACTTGCAATTCTGCAGTTCTTTTTAGTTGTCATAATCTTAATACATAATTATGCAATCGTTCAAACCGAATTTTCTTCATTGACTTTGACTGAGATGTATATATTTTCATATTTCTTTGTAGTCTTTTTTTCAACAAATCTTTGCTACTCTGCAGGAGTCAGCTTCTCAGGTTTGTTTTTTGAAATTATTCCATCATGCTTGTGATGTTTGATACATATTATAAATCTTTATGTTACAGATCGGTCTTGTGGATTATGAGGGAGATTCGGATGAAGATGAGCCGGAAGAGACCAACGGTGAAGCTCATGAAGAGGAAGATCAAGAAAAGCCTGCGGCCAAAAGACCACGACTGACGTAACCGCTGGAAGATGTAGTTTTAGTATTTACGAAAGAATCGTCGAGAGAGAGAGAGACCAATGATACATAACACATTTCAACGTTTCTATTTTGTTTTCTTTGGCATAGTTTTTTGCTTGCTGAAAATACATTATAATTTTTAAATTTTTCTCCAATATAGTTCAGTTGCAAATCTATGATAATGATTGGCTAAAAATTACAAAGATTCAAAACTTTTACTACTATCTAAGATCTTTACTATTTTGTTAATTGTTCGTTATTGTAAATTTGTGTGTATGTATTGCAATGATGGATGCAGCATAATATTATTATTATATTATCGTTATATTTGTTTATATATACATATATACTTTTCTTTCAAATTGTAATATGTACAAACGTAATGTCAAAATCTTATAAAGTAATTTTAATGCGTGACCTACAGCGGTGTCAGGCGTATGGCACGTTTTATATTTCAAAATGAATTTAGTTGATGTAGTAGTTATTAGTGGGAAATTACTGTTGTCGTTATTGTTTCATTCTCTCCTCTGTGCTTCTTCCCTATTCTCAGGAAAATCAAACATTATTTTAGTGACCGTACTGAAGCATTTTGTCTATATCACCGCAGTCACATAAAGTATATATTATATCTTCGATAATGGTTTGTACTTTTAGCAATAATGACAGTTTGATTTTTTGACGTGCATTTTTACATAATATATTGGTATAGAATCGAATAGAAGTAGACTTTAACGTTGAAGATTGTCCTTCTTTTAAATGGAATTCGGTTTCCAATGCTAATGACCATATATTATTAGGAACGCATTTGAACTTGAAAATATGGTACACATTCTTCAACAGTCAGGCATTAGCTAAGGAACGGGACAGGATGAAAGGATGCTCATCGGTATCAAATAACAGGCAATGAACCGGTAGAAATTGCAATCTACCTATTAGTTGTTGATATACCACCATCATAACATATCTCCAAACTCCATTGCTGTCATCATCAAACTGAGCAGTTTACCTTGTATTGGTCGTCCTGAAACTCCACTTGTAATTATTTGTGGCTTTTCGAATTCTTCGGATTTCGCCGTAAGTGCCACAGCCAGAAATAGGATCTATAGTAAGTGCCCTGCATTTGGGTTCTGTCTGGCAGAATAGCCTTAAAATAACACTAATACATCCGAAATATTTGTAATAATCACCTCCAAGGATTTTTAGAGGCTCCGAGGAATATTGATTTAAGGCAACTATTGATCAAAGTATTTAATTTCGAAGACTTATTTGGCTTTATTCTTGTTTGCGACTTGGTTTTTCTATTTTTTGCAGTCACAGTAGTAGGACTATCTCATTATCGACCTTCATATTTCCATACTTAAATACACTTAAGTTTTAGCTAAGCTAATACTATTTTATGCGATCGCAACGGCGTGGCGACTACAACATCAAAATATATTTCTCAACAAACGTTTCTACCAATCATTATTTCTCATGGTTGAAACACAAAGGTGTTTTGCTGTGATTTTCATTTCATGATTTCTCAATGGTCCCCTTCAACTGCTTTTTGCTAATCAATTCTCTGGAGTATCGGAAGGCAGAAAAATTGGATTTTTCGTGTATGAAATAATAAGCGTAAAACTAAAAACTATATTGATAAAAACAGCACATTTATAGGTTTTTAAAATGACTAAACAGTTAGGCATGTACAATTGTAAAAATATACACAGCTTATCATACAAGATAAAGTATATTTATATCATTAAATTCTACAGGTAGAATGTGGAGAAAAGGTTGAAGTGTATAGAGCGCATACAAATATAAAATAAATTGATTGTAGTGGTATAGACCAAGACTGTCAGACGTTTAATTTTGACTGCTTAAATCTGTTAATTTTTTCTCTGTTGTGGTGGTTGTATTATATGATGTCCATGTTATGTATGTAAGTAGTTAGTTTCGCTATAATATATTTGTTTACGTCTGTGGATATGAAATATCTAGTATATATCTTTTTATTTACTGAAATGAACACGACGAAAAAAAACTGATACAACAAAAAGTTATTTGTAATAAATGTACAATATACATATTTATTATACGAAAGTAGTGTAATTATTATTATTATTGTATGGTTGTGGAGGAACAATTTTTCCAAGTACGATGAAAAGTATGAAAGCATTAAATATTCGTTTAAACAGAAACCCAAAAGTTGTTGTGCGTCGGTTTTAATTTTGTGACTATTGTCATTTGTATTTACTGGTTACAACTATTGACAATCTCTTGAAACTTAAGAAAAGTGTAGTGGTAAAAGTCATGTTTTAAAGAGTTATCTCAGCATGCCCCGTGATGCGCGTAATAAGGGAAAATCACTTGCCTTGCCTTGCCTACACAATACACATATTATTATATGAATTGGAACTAGTAGCAATAATAATTTATAAGCTTATAGTACTACATATACAACTCAACATGACGTTTACGTTAAGTTGATTAACGATTACTATAATGAACTATTCATCAAACAAATGGTTTTTATAAATGCATTTTAATACACAGAAACATTTGGTTCCCTAAAAACAATTCATATAGTGAGGGCATTGTTGAATGTGGATTGGTTTAATAATAATACTAAATAACTAGTAGGATATCGATATTACACATGCGGTCCGGTGGCCGCCTAATGTTTTGGAAAGTCACTTGCCTTGCCTACACAATACACATATTATTACATGAATTTGAACTAGTAATAATTTATAAGCTTATAGTACTACATATACAACTCAACATGACGTTTGCGTTAAGTTGATTAACTATTACTATAATGAACTATTCATCAAGCAAATGGTTTTTATGAATGCATTTTAGTACACAGAAACATTTGGTTCCCTTAAAACAGTTCATATCGTGAGGGCATTGTTGAATGTGGATTGGTTTAATAATAATACTAAATAACTAGTAGGATATTGATATTACACATGCGGTCCGGTGGCCGCCTAATGTTTCCTTTCTACCAAAACTACAAACTTCAGTGTGTGTTATTTCCGTGTTCCATGGTAAGCCAAGTTCACTGTTTCTCAATAAGTTCTTGCTTCAATCGGTCTGCCAAAGCTCTTCTAGCAGATAATGATTTTTCTCCAATACTGGCTGCTCTCATATTCAAAGGATTTTTTATAGCCATTTGGGCTGCTCTGGCAGACTTTGGACGAGAAGACTGTGGTCCACCAGAAGCCGAGTTTTCCATTAAAAGTTTCTCCCTTTCTTGCTTTTTCATGGCAACTAGCTTATCACGCTGTGCTCGAAGATATTCTCTTCGTTTTTGAAGGTCTCCGTCGTTGTCGAAACTGGTTGGAATGTCCTGAAAAATGAAAGTGAATAATGCAAAGTTGAAACAAAATCAAAGACGGCGCAACACAAACTATATATTAGAAATAGTTCGCTAACTGCTGTAGCATATTTTTTAAAGCTTTAATACTAACAATAGTTGCCAACGGCTCCGATTCTTCTGGATTAATTTCCAGTGCTTTCCTCACAGCCGTTAGTAGTCGCCGTTGCTCCGGTGCTGAATTTGCTATTTGTACAGCAGTTTTCTCATCCAACCTTGGTGACATTGCTTGCTTTGGAGATGTTTCCTTTGGCTCCTCAGTGGTAGTTACTTCAATGTCGCCTGTCGGAGTCTCATCGTCTTCAGCAGCGGGATCTCCCCCTTCAGTCAATTTGCCTTCTTCTTCAATCGCTGCTTCCGCTTCTTCCAACTGTATTAGCTGGCTGCAAAAGATTTTCTCATTAGCTCTTATCAGATAAATTGTCATATTTATGCCAAGTTGAAGCTTGTGCAAAATAGGTTAAATCTATTTGATTATCTTACAAGTTAAAAAAGACCACCAACACCAACACCATGCTCATTTTATCATGCTAAGCGACTAAACATACCATTATTAGCGTTGTCGGAAACATTAATTCTGCTCTATATTTGAAATGGCATCCACCAACTCCATGAATTTCAGCCATGCAATTTACTACTAGGTATAAATATTTTTGTATGTTGTTACCTTTCCTTTGATTCTGCTTCCACTTCTACCTCAACGTTGGAATTTTCTTGCTCGTTATTTACGTCTTCTACCGTTGTAGAAGATTTATTAGGTTCAGGAGAGGACGTTGTTTGTGCATCCTGTACAATATCTGCCTCTTCAACTACCTGTGAAACTGACGTGGGTTCGGGGTCTAGTTGTGTTGGGGAAGCGCTAGGACTGTGTTTTTCAGGAGAGGTGTGCTCAGTGGGAAACTAGAACGGGTACAGATTCTTCAGGTTCTATTGCGTTTGGTGATTCATTACTGCTATCTTTTTCTTCAACTGGTGCATTATTTGAGCCTGTCGTTTCTTCTTCTGCTTCTTCTACCTCTACACTTATTATACCGTTTTGTTCGTTATTCTCTACTTGCGTAGCATTATCTCCTGGACCATCATCATCATTACTTATGGAATCGGTGCTATTATCTTGTGCTTGCGTTACAGCAGGAAGTTGAGAAGGGGCGAGAGTTTCATTATTGTCAAAAGATGTAGTGGATGATGACACGAGGGAAGCCTGATAATTAACTGGCTTTGGAGCTACATTATTTTTAAACTGTACTCCGGAAAGGTGTAATTTCATATTTTTGCTATCATCCTCACATAAAGTTTCGTGATGACTTTTATCACGACTTGAAGTTGAAGTATTACAGCTATCGCGACCAGGGCATGTTGAGCCGTCGCTTCCATAATCACACTTAAAAAGTTCTAATTGGTCGGAATACCTTATAACAACTTGCAGAAAGTCATCTTCTCCATCACCTCCCGTAGGTTCCTCAGACTCGCCAGATCTAAGCGAGGGAGAAAGTACTCCATATTTTGCGACGAGCAGCTCCAGTGACTGCAACTGCAGATCAATGTTCTTACGGGTCATGAGACGGCGAAATGCTGTGAAATCTTCAGCTGCCCAAAGTTGTTCCAAAGCCACCTAAATATATACATACATTTGCAGTTTGTTTAGAAAATGTTATGGCCCTCTTATGGTTCATTTTCACTTTTATGATTTTCGAAACGGTTAATTTAAAAAATACCTATACCTTTGTGATATGAGACTCAGGAAGGGATTTACTTTGATGCTCCCTTACACGGCATGCCTCTTCTACTTGCTCTGGTGTGACTTGAAGATCCTCCATGAAACTTGACAGCATAAAATCCTACCACCGCTTTGTATTCCTCATGAATTTTTCGGAATTCTTCTTCTTTATCTTCAGTCATATTGTTGTAGCTATCCGGATCAAAAACTGTACAGAGTCCATATATAATAGAATTATTTGTCTCAAGTTTAACAAGATTTTTAAAGTATATCAAAGAAAAATGTACACTCTTTGATTTCTCTACTCGTTTAAACGACACTTGCCTACAGATTTTTCCTCGATAAATCCTACCACTGGTGCTTTCCAAATACTTCCGTGTAGAAAATTGACCTGAATAAAACGTGTTGAAAAATATTAATGAAACACAATAGCATTAATTATCTTCTTTTATTGTTTTCTGGGGTATTCTTACCAGGCTATCAAACACCCAGTTATCAACTTGTTCTTCAGACATATTGTCGCAAAATTTTTAATTTATTCAGTTTCCTTTACTTTTTTTAGAAAAAGTAAATATGAATCACAATTACAGGACTCAAAAGAAAGCACTTATTATTTTTTATTTGTACGCGTGATAAATGAGCAAAGTACACGCTATAGACTATCCACGAACAACAAGAAAACTATTAAAAACACAAGTCTGGACAGATTTCAAGTTGCGTTTTCTCAAAAAAGTCAATTAATATCACATTATCATCAATGGGTAACTTTTTCCCATAGCTTGCCGTAATGACAGTAATAAGTTACCTATAAAGATTGATTTCTTTCAGGAGAATCCTTTTTGAAAGGATGCTATTTTGTTTTCAACATTATTTACACAAGGCATGAATCGTGTTAAAGCACTTTCTGTTGCTGATGCGATGCGTACATAAACATGAATGTTGTTTCTCCTCTTCAACTACCTGCGACTCACAGTCAATGTTGTCAATATTAATGTATGGAGAAAGTTTCTCATAGTTCAATATTCCGAGCGTCAAACGTGTAGAGAAAAGATATGTCCATGTTTAAGCAACAATAATCATACCTTTCTTTACAAAGTCATCATCATAATACAGTTTTTACTGCATATATGTAGGCACATAGCATTTCCCTGCAAACTATTATTTATTTTCTGCCAAGTTGTCAGCATGCTCAGTTTATTTAGCCAGCATTCAGGTAGCATGCATACAATTTGTTTCGAAAAGTAAGGACCAATCACCAAAATGCTGAGCGAAAAATACCCTGATGAGACCTAGGTCTTGATATGACATTGCCGTGCTTTATTTTCTATACAATCAAATCTCTACCGCTTGAGAATATGCTCGACCGATCGGGAGAAAACGGTTATATGGAGAAAGTTGTGTTTTTACTTTACACACCAGTAATTTTCATCTAACGTCGAAAATGCATGTATTGTAAATGAACTGACTGTTTAGAAAGTAGTGTTTTTACTTTACACACCAGTAATTTTCATCTAACGTCGAAAAGGTATGCATTGTAAATGAACTGACTGTTAAAAGCTATACTTGCATAATACCACAGAACAGGGCATACGAAAAGAGAATTATGCTGATTTCTTTAGATTACTAGACACTGTATTTTTATTTTACAATTCATTGGGTGGGTCATGGGCAGGTAGTCAGACTGAACTTTTATTGGGGAAAGGTAAACGGTTATGTTGGAACTGGAAGGGTGAGTTATTGAAGTGTATTGGCAATAAAAACTCTTTAGAGTTACTGATACTGTAGATCCAACAAAAAGGCTGAAAATAATATACAAAAATATACTGTTACAAGGTGTGTGTAGGTATTAATGGAAAAATCCGATTGCTTTCGCTTTCACAATGCAATGTAAAGAAATGTTGACTTTTTCATGATATGACACCATGGATATGGAATGATAGACACTTTTCAGTTACTATGGTCACTTCTGGGACAAACACAAGCACAACAACGGTATAAAACTGTATGCATACAGCCAACCTATAAAATGCTCATTACTGCATTCACGCAATGCAACTTTTTAGACAAAATGTATTACAAAAACAACGACCCCCGGCCCGGCTATATACGCAAAA
>JAANSP010000590.1:1458-20024 GCA_036850745.1 Homidia socia | reverse complement strand
TTTAGTATAAAAAATTAAATTTTTATCAGTCAATTTATCAGTTTTTAACAAAGTGATAAAGAACAAGGGAGGACCTTCAATAATGTAAATAAACGAAGGATACAAGATAGCATGACATCATGGGGTAAAGTTATCAGTCTGCTTAATGATAAATGTCAAAATGTTTGGCCTTTTTTAAAAGATAAGCAGAATACTTTTGATCATTTCACAACAAATCATGAAACGTTTCGGTGTTTAACTAAACAATCATAAGTTTTACATGAAGGAGCAATCAAAATGGCCAAATTAATAATTTTTCTTTTAGCATTCCTTTTGGTATCACTTGAGGCATCCAAGATAAAACCTACTTTAAAAAGCAGGCTTGAAACAAAACCCATTGCTAATGTTATTGTGAGTTTTGCCGGCGGTAACACAAAAATTGTCAGCTCCATTGACATTCAGTCTTTTGAATCAAGGGGTCATCGACTAAACGCACTGAAGAGCAACCTTGAGCAACATGCTTTATTGTCACAAGAAAATGTTCAAAAGTTTTTACGTGAAAAATTTATGGAATTTTAAAAGTTTTTGGATTTCTAACCAATTGTATTTACCCGGAGCAGATGCAGAAATCATTAATGCTTTAGCGTTGTTTCCTGAGGTTGAAGAAATTCACGAGGAAATTTTAATTCCTACACATTCTCCGTTAAATGAAGATTGGCAAAATCATCGAACGACCGTAAAAGCCGAATGGGGCATTGAGAGAATTCAAGCTGTGGAAGCATGGAACATAACTAGAGGAGCTGGAGTCGTTGTGTGTATGCAAACCAATTAAAAAATTCGCAATAATGTGTAATAACTAATTATTAAAGCATATTTTGACCATGCAATTTTGTAGCACACATCGACACAGGTGTTCGCTATACTCATGAAGCTGTTCGTCATAACTTTCGTGGGGTTGAGTATGGTTGGTAAGTTTTTTTTAAAAAGTTAAAAACTGATGTCTACCAACTAATGCAGAAACGCATTATCATATTCTTATCAGGTATGACCCTTACGAAGGAACGCAGACACCAGTTGACGACGTAAGATTTTTAAGCTCGTTCTCACTTCAGTAATAGGAGAAATAAAGAGACACTGGAAAAGAGTTTTCGATAGTTTTATAAATTTAGGATGGACATGGAACTTCATATAATGGGTACTTTAAGTGGATCTAACGGTATTGGAGTTGTGCCGGAGAGCTCATGGATTGCATGCAAAGGTTGTAATTTAACAACATGTACGGAAGCGAATCTGATTACATGTGGCGAATGGATTCTTTGTCCGACGAAACCGGATGGATCTGAAGCAAACTGCTCGATGGTATTTTTTAATTTTAGCGTGAAAAGATATTTTTTCATAGTTTGCTATCATACACAACGGTTATCCTCGTAGGCACCTGCATTATGTTCATGCTCATGGGGAATTGGAATAGGTGATGGTTGGTACGAAGGTGTCACTGAGGCGTGGGTCGCTGGACGTATTGTTCCTATCTTTGCACTAGGAAACTCCGGTATCATCAGAATTAAATGTTTTAAATCTTTATGTTTAAAAAACTGGCTCATTTGTGTAATGAACAAATATTCGACATTTGTTTAGGTCCTACATGTGGTTCAACAAACAGTCCTGGAGATTATAGAAGAGTAATTGCAGTTGGTTCTACACATATGGAAGATCGAATTTCAAATTTCTCCAGCGTTGGCCCTACTCCGGATGGAAGAATCAAGCCGGGTAACATTGCTCAACACTACATATCTGCACTTTTGAAAGCTCTTTACCAAAGATTTTTTACTGAAATATTTTATTACTTTGTATCAATAGATGTCTGTGCACCTGGAGAAAATATTTTATCTGCTCTTCCTGACTCTGATACAAGTTATGGAATAAAGAGAGGAACTAGCATGGCTGCACCACATGTAGCCGGTTAGTGTGATTGGAGTGAAAAAAATGGGTATTTTTACTGGTAAGGTCGAATAATGAGAATTCATCTTGTTGCAGGTGTAACTGCTATGCTTCTTTCCATAAGTCCAGATTTAACTTTTGAGCAAGTGCACGAAGCATTAACTAAGGGGGCTGACACAAATGTGGTGACGCAAAATCAGACTTGTGGTGGACGCCCAGGTGAAAATAACGTTTTATTGGTTTTTATGACACAAAATGACTGATGTTTTTATGACTTAACGAATGTGACACAAAATTATATCACCATCATAATGATCATAGGACAATCAAAATTTTATACTACCCAGTAAACACTTTTTTATAATTCGTTTTTTTTTCAAATCAGATCATATTTTCCCCAACCACCAGTTTGGCTACGGGCGAATAAACGCGCTTAACGTTGTACGAGCGGCGACCATGACTGTCTAGATGGGTTTGGGATTTTCCAGTTTTATTAGTTTTTGTGGAGAAGACAAAACTCCATTTCTTCTTGCATCCAGTAAACTTGAATTTTTACTCGTTTTAGCGATGCATGTGTTTCTTGAGCTGCGATCGAACAAACATTCAATGAAAATACTATCTTAATACTTTAACACTTACGTCTTGAAATTTTTTGCTCTGCTTAGTGCTTACTGTACTCGTAATAATAATTATTACACCACTGCACTTAAATATGTATAATACGTGTTAACTCATAGTTTCAACTTTTCATAAAATTAAATGCATACTCGTAAATAAATCATAAATCATTCACACAAATTACACACAATTACATTTTAGCGATGCATGTGTTTCTTGAGCTGCGATCGAACAAACATTCAATGAAAATACTATCTTAATACTTTAGCACTTACGTCTTGAATTTTTTTGCTCTGCTTCCTGTACTCGTACTAATAATAATTATTACACGTGTTAACTCATAGTTTTAACTTTTCATAAAATTAAATACATACTCGTAAATAAATCATAAATCATCCACACAAATTGCACACAATTACATTTCATACACTTAGAATAGCAGAAATATGAACATGAATATTAAAACATTTTCAGAGGTCTCTCACCAGGTACCAGACGAAAGGGTTACAATAAAGTACATACACGTATTTTTATACCTTTAACCTTAGACTTTTCAACAGTTTAATAATATAATTTTTGCATAAAATTATTGGCTTCTCGGTAATACCTACTTGAAACAATAAAAGTATGTTGACTAGTTTATAAAGTGGTAAGTCATCATCATATTTACAACGGTTATGGTGGCATAAGTTTTCTAAACGTATTTAAATCCTGTCTGGTGCACAGTAACACTGCAAGTGGCACACACAAGACACAAAACAGTGTTTAGGTTGAGTTTCTCAACTATATATTTCATTGAATAACTTTAAAAACTTCTCTTCTTCTATATTTATTTATTGAAACAGGTTCATTTCTTCTCCTTTTCTTATAATTTCTTCGACTCTGTCTAGTTCTTTATCTGTTTCCGGCCCTTCTCCGTTCGTTAATGCTTCTGCATAACTTGTATACAGCATAAGTCGAGCTATATAAATGGTAAGCCAAATAATTTATTGATAAATTTCATTTAAAAAATCCTAAAGCCAATTTAAAACTAATTTTTATAACTGCTTCTCACCCTTAATTCTGTTGTGTCCTGGATAGAATGCATTTGTAATTTGCTGCAGGGACTTGCAATATTCCACCATTTTCTTTGCCCTTTCCTTAAGCTTTTCTGGCTCTTTAATCGAGGCTATGGATATGAACAATCTCTTGACAATTTCCTGTCTACAATCCATCATGAGCCAATGATTGGTATGTAGAGTGTTGCCAGCATTTTTCTCCAGTACTTTCTCCAACTGCTCTTCATCTCCAGCGGCAGTGACCTCTTCAAATACAGTCGTTTCAATTGGAACAACGACTTCCCTGTAGGGTGCAGTATTGCCACAAGAGTTACACTTCCATTGTGCATCAGATCCTTTTAAAGGCTCTGTGGAAAGCATATAGCCTTTCCCCTGAGGGCACTTTGTGCATTTTACTGATCCATAAAAAGTGCCCATTTCGGTTGGGTCAGAGCATTGTGCATCAGATCCTTTTAAAGGCTCTGTGGAAAGCATATAGCCTTTCCCCTGAGGGCACTTTGTGCATTTTACTGATCCATAAAATGTGCCCATCTCGGTTGGGTCAGAGCAGCGGTCGCAAGCACATGCAAAGTTGTAAGTTTCTTGAAGATGAGTTCTCCTCTCCACTTGCGGACGTGTCACATCTACATAATTTTGATGACAATGAAATTTTCATTTTATTGTAGTGTCTGTACATATTTTCATGTTGGTCTTGTTACAAGACTTCTTGTATTGTGCATACCTAAATATTGAGTGGTTATCAATTGGCCCGATTTAATTGGCACTGTGGCCCAAACTTTAATTGAAAACGAGTTGTCGGGATTTTCTACGCGGATCCAACTGGTGTTTGGCACGCAATCGTGAGACATCATGCTTGCATTGTGGAACAATAGGGATGCCATTCTGAAAAACGTTTCAACAAGTAAAATCTCAAGGTTTGCCCATTTACAATAACAACAACAACGAGGTATTGGGTAATACCAAAATTCTTTCACGTTACGTTTAATGGTCTGATATCATCCCTTGATATTCCAAAAAATAAATATTTTCATACAAAATGACACGGTGACTTGCAAAAAAACTAAATTTCCTTGATGCTACAAGCAAACATTTTTTTTTGTCTTTAAAGATCCAACATTTTTGAGTAGACATTTTACCTGCTTTGTGGAATCGAAAAAGAATATAAAATTGCATTTTAAAGCAGATAAAAAGTTTAGCGTTTGCTTACCGCATCATGCAAAGAATTCGTATCGAATTGAATGAAAAAAATTGTTACTGCTTGACTAATTTTATTTTTAGATGCGTATAAACGCAAAAAACCGTAATAAAATGACTATTTCTTGTTTTCCTGTAGTCTGATTTTAAGCGCATTTTTGGTTTGTTATTTTGAAAAGACTTGTCCCAGACTTTTTTTTATCCCAAGTAATTAATCGTGACTTGAGTCAAAGTAAAGTCACCAGGAATCAATGTGCATCAATTAAATTTATTGCTACAAAAAGAATTTATCTATTTTTCCCATTCACCACTCCATCCATAACATTTTAACATTCGTCCTTGCAAAGTTGTGTCGATGATGCATCATCATCATCATCATCATGCATCAGACGGATGACTAATTTACATGCAAAACCACACAACGTCAAGGTCGTTAGGATTACATGACACCTTACCTTGGAGTAGCAGATATGGAGAGACGATCTAATTTATTCGCTACAAAAAGAATTTATCTATTTTTTCCATTTACCACTCCATAACATTTTAACATTCGTCCTTGCAAAGTTGTGTCGATGCATCATCATCATCATCATACATCAGACTGATGACTAATTTACATGCAAAACCACACAACGTGAAGGTCGTTAGGATTACATGACACCTTACCTTGGAGTAGCAGATATGGAGAGACGATCAGTGGTGGCGAATGAATTTATGGCGACAATTCCCGCCATTTTCCCAACAGTTTCAGAATCATACTCTTTCTTATTGCACTTCTTATGGATAAACTCGGCCACTTCCTTTGGTGCAACAATTTTCTTTTTTCCACCACCCGCACCCGGCTCCAACTTCATTAGCAACTCGTATTTTTTCATGTTTGCCTCCTTGAGAAGGAGACATCGCAGAATAGTAATGTGGTGGTAGTCCTGTGGATCGTTGGAAGGCTTCACCCCAGCGTTCTTAAACACCCTACATTCAAATTTGGCGTGCTGAGCCACCTGAAAAAATATAAAAAAAGTTGCAAGTACAAATTATATTTAAAAAATTGATCTGCCTACCTCATTTGTTTGAAATGCATTCTTGTGAAATTGCATATTAATTATTATCAGCGTGTGTGATCACTGATTTCTTTTTTGCAGTCAACTCCCACAAATATATAAAAAGTCACTTTTTACAAATTTGACATGACACAATTTCTGATTAATATACTCATGAGACATTGGCCTCTAACATTCCCCTCTGAACTTTTTGTGTAAATATACTACTAATACCATGCTGAGAAATCTCTATACAATTTGCATTGACAAAATTGCAAGTAACCATTTGCAATGCATGCAGCTGTTGCTGTTTCTCAAACGTTTTTTTATATTCTTCTGATTATCACAGTCAAAGTATGCAAATGATGATGAGTCTTGTTGGGGGTTCCCTAACTTGATCGCAGATGAACCGCCCATTTTACAAGGTGTATGCAGTTGGAGTAATTATTTAAGTACACAAGACAAAAAACAACAAAGTGTTTCTCATGTGTTTTTAGGCTTTAGCTACAATATGATACTGCCTTTTCAGTCTTCACGTTACGGAACGCTAACCCATGCATTCAAAAGAAAGCGGAGCAATTTCAAGCTTACTAATAATTACACAGAGTATCATCGTCTCAAGTTGCAGTCCTGACTGTAAGTGTTTAATTAAGATTGTAATTGAAACTGACAGGTGGGGCTTAGCGTACAGCCTCAAAAACCATTTTTGCTGTTGATACCTAGGTAAGATTCACCACCACCACCGTACAAACTAAAAATACAAAAGGTGCAAAAAGTGTCATTTGCATAGGCATATTATGAAATGCACTAGTAGCAGTAGTAAAAAAACGTGATGTACACGCATTGCATTTTTGTGTTGAATTCTGTACCACCTTCTTTTTCACTTTTACATCACGTCTCCGAGAAATGAGCCGATGCGCTTTGTTATACCTAGGTAAGATTCACCACCACCACCATACAAACTAAAAATACAAAAGGTGCAAAAAGTGTCATTTGCATAGGCATATTATGAAATGCACTAGTAGCAGTAGTAAAAAACGTGATGTACACGCATTGCATTTTTGTGTTGAATTCTGTACCACCTTCTTTTTCACTTTTACATCACGTCTCCGAGAAATGAGCCGATGCGCTTTGTTTCGTGAAAAACGTCATACAGTTGGCGAAAATTCCACAATACAAACGCAAGAAAATGATTTTGCCAAAAAATCCCGTCTCCATTTTTAAGGAAAAGACGTGTTGGACATTGTTCTTGTAGTAATAGATTTTATTTTAGCAAAAAAAAAGAATAATAGCATATAGTTTAATTTACACATCTGTTGATAGGAAAGGTTAAGCGTTAGTAGTAGTAGGGTAATGTAAGACATTTAAAACGCCTAAATCTTTCAACATTGTATACAATTTGTACTGCGAGTCTTTCATCGTGCCACTTGGAGGGACATGAGAACTTCACTAAATGACATTTCATGAGCCCGAAAGCAAATACACGTTTTCATATCTTCAACAAACTTGACATGACAAGTATTTTTTAAACAAATAATTTACGTTTAAAAACCAACTACGTCAATCAGCACGACTACTGTTGGCTTTTATAAATTATATTTATAGGAACAACAGCATTTTCATTCGTCCGTGTATTGAGATGAGGGTAATCTATAACGCGAGTATTATTATTATTGTTGTGTATGCTTATATTGCAAAAATAATTTTTGTGTGCACTTTTTCTCAAGTTGATTTTTCAAACTACATCCCAAAAATATTATTATGCATGTCATGTGTCTTCCCAAAATACTATTTACACTTTACGAAAAATATGCATAAAAAATTTTGCATGCTGAGCAGCTTTTTTTACTGGGCATAGGCATTTTTCTCTTTACTTATGATGATGACGGTCTTCCAAAATATCAAATCTAACGGTGAACATTGGTAATTCTCAACCAAGCATCATCGTGGGCTGATCAGTAGTAGTATGCAGTATAGTTTTCTTTGGTTTATTTTTTTGAAATCTCAATATACTGTTGTAAGACACTAGTCTCGTGTAGCAGCAAAGCAAGTTTCCAAAACTTGTTCTTTGTTTTACGTACGACGACAGCGACTAACCAAACGACGAAAGGATTGATGAAGCTTTTTTATGTGTTCTTGCGTGCTTGAACTGTAATTCAAATTGCCTCTGAACGTAAATATTTTTTATTCTTCATTTTCTCTCAGCGTAGAAAATGGGAGTAGCATATAATTTGTGTTCGAAAATGCATCAATTCTGCCATCATTTTTCTTTTCACCGAAAGGAGTAAAGTGTATTTTCGGAAGTATGATGCAAAGCGGAAAAAAATTATATGGCTCTCTACACAAAGAATCGAGCAGTGTGAGCTTATCCCCATAATAATTATTATTGCATAACACATTTACGAGATTTTATAGCGTAGTAATAGACGCACGTACTTGGTATTTGTCGCGATCATTATTATTATTATTATGGAGAACTGTGTGGAAGAAGAGGAACAAGCAGCATCAACAGCATCATGCATAATTCCTACTGACAATAATCAAGAAAATGAAACGACAGAGTTGACTACCCACCTAATATTTTATGCGCACACCAACCACCATCCGTACAGTAGTAGTTGTAGTTGTAATAGTACTCTTTTTAAATATTATAGACCACTTCACTTGAATAGAATTGCCATTTTGCAACACTACCGCCACTACAAGTTACATAATAATAATATAATGTCCGTTGGGTGAGTGAATATAATAATGTTTGAAACTACATGGGATATATGTACGTGTGCTAATTGAAGTGAAAATTTTTTCTCTTCTTTGCTGACTTTAAACAAGGTTTGATGACATCAAACCGACTAACCGACTACATTCACATTCATGCCAAAAAATGGAGTTAGCTAAATGTTGAATGTGTCTCGAAAAAAATAGCTTTTACGAGAAGAGGCAAGCATCTATGCAAAAAATATTGTTTCTTGTATATATTACAAGAAAAAAATAATATTATGTAAATCTTATGTACGTAAAAAATCCTTTGAACACACGAGCTAGCTGCAACAAAAAAAGTAATAGGAAATCTTTCAAAAACTCGCATATATTTATAACATGCGTAATGCATTACCTAATACATTAACCTGGTATTCATCTCTCTTTTTCCTCCTAAAAATCATTGCATTATAAATGTTGCTGATGCTGCTGCTGCTGCTGTTTGCAATAACATTATATCATTGCATTTACAAGCAAATCTAATCAGACATGGTTAAACTTTTTTTGCATCATCTTTCAATCCTCCTTATTTCTAAAACTGCTTATTGCTTCAATGATGATGATGATGATCATGACGATGACGAAGCCTCTTCTTCTTCCTCCACTAAACTTGTTTTTTTACTTTTAAAGCAGTAGTAGTGCTCGAACTCCTGTGAAACGGAACTTGTCCTGTCGTCAATACACACCACTTCTCTTCACTGCCTCGTCTCATCATGCATGCCACACACCACCACACACACACTAGAAAATTGAACGCTGAGAGTGAGAGAAAGAGAACATATATAAGCTCTTATCCTTCTTCTTTTTCTCTCTCTTTTTCTTTTTCTCTTCGTCTCTCTGTCTTTTCTCTACTTCCGTTAGATCTCTTCTTCTTTTTTTCTCTCTCTTTTTCTTTTTCTCTTCGTCTCTCTGTCTTTTCTCTACTTCCGTTAGATCAGAAAATGAATGAGCGTTAAAGCTTATTTAGCGTTTGATCTCGATCTCAGCAGAGAGTTTTAGTACCACAACAGCTTACATGTATTGCTACATTTAACATGACTCCTCACATCAAAAAAATAAAAGAAAAAAGAAACAAGAGAGAGAGAAGCTTTGGAATATATTGAAAGTGTGCTCATCTTGCAGGAACAGCAGCAAAAACATAACATGTTGATAATGATGATGATGACGATGACGGTTTTTTCTACTTTTTTATAATTCGGTGTCTCTCTATCCAACCCTTTTTGAAAATGTGTTATGTATGTAGTTAAAAAGACTATTCGTTGTAGTGTTTATTTCTGAAAATACTACTACTTTTACTTTGTTTGATGCATCCGTCCTCTTTTATTTACGAATATTAGGTTTGTACATAGAAAAGGCACTATGTCTATTAGTGATGGTAGAATAAAAGAAGCAAAAAGGAAATAAGCATAATAAAAAAAGAAGGAAACGTGTAAAAGTGATGCTTGCCTGCTTTATAAAAACCATATTATTTTCATCTTTCATCCCTTCTCATTTTTACAGCCAGTAGAGCTCACATGTCTCTGTCACACCCAGCACTTTCTGCACCTTTTTTTCTTGGAGATGTTTATTTAATAAATAATTTGTGTCAAAATAAGTTAAAAAATAAAAGATTTAATGATGTAATTCAATATTATATTATGAGTAGAGCCTCATGCATTAAACTCACTTAAAAAGCTGTGCAAAAAGGATACGTATGAAACTGAGTAAAGAGAAGGAAAAAAAGAAGAAGAAAAATCTATGTAAAGATATCGATTTTCTTTTTCAGAATAGAGTATCACATTTTGTACGGCAGACAATCTGATATCACTTGTCTCTAGACAGGCCTGTTGCTTCATCCTGCCTTCATGCTGTCAACTATTACAGTTGTACGAATCAAAATGCTTAGATTAGATATGTACATATCAAGATTGGTGAGTTGGTTTTGTGTAGGACTGCCAGAAAAGCTAATTTTTGTCATTAGTACAAAATAATATGTCATAAATAAATTGATCATGACAGACGGCTTGTTTTTTCACTTACCTTTTCACAAGCCTCACTGCACATTGGCCATTTACAAGAGTTGCAATAATTGGGTTCTCCAATGATCACTCTGCAGCATCCTAGGCAGATGTGGAAAGGGTGCGGATCTCCCGCAGGACCAACCATCAGCGTGTCTTCTGTGATTATAACTTCACCTTGCTTTATATCTCGGTTCGCCTCCAAGTACCGGCCGCGAACATCGTCCGTTTTTATAACTCCAGGTAGCCCGTTCATTGTGAAGAATTACAAAATGTAAGAAACTTTTCAAAAGAAAAAAATCACGGGAAAGAACCACACGGAAACAAAAAAGTAAAAATCGTTTCCGGGCACCACCACCAACACAACTATCACCACTACCTATATCCCTTTTGCTAATAATAGCTAAATGCTAAAAAAATCTGCTTGTTTCTTGCAGATAAAAAAGCATAATATGACAAAAGACACAGCACCAAAAAAGAAAGATCACATTACATGAAAGTGGTTTTCAGAGAAAAAAATATCACTTTTCTCTACAAACTTGTTTTTTATTTAGCAAATGATTTCACTTCACATGCTACTTGCAACTATTTGCAATTCTTGCCGCGTGCCCAAAAGAAAAGAGACTTTAAACTTAGTCTGCCTGAGAGCAAAACGTATGTAAAATCTAAACTTGAGAAACGATATGCCACACGCTAATTTCTCTTTTTCTTAAATCGCAGCAACTGAAAAAGAGGAAGTAGTTTGAGCGTGGTGAAGCTTCTGCAAAGACTCAGTAGAAAATAATGCCTCGAAAATCGACAGGAGACGGTATTTTTCTTCTCTCTTTAGTTTTAACATTTGATTTTTTTCTGCATAATGAACCACCTTTATGTTGTACTACTACAAAATAAGTCTTGTTCACTGGGTTAGCTGGTCCTCAATGACATGAGCATTTGATAAAAACTAAACCAAAATGTACTGTTACTTCTTTCTTATATAGTACACCGCTTTCCATTATATAGTAGCGTTTTGAATTTACAATGATAGCACATTATGAGACGCAAGCATTATTATCATAGGAAAAAATACTGCTACTATTTAACATGGCATTTTTATAATCTACCATATTCTCATAAATCCTTTTGCAAAGACTACAAATTACGCAAAAAGTACGCTGTATGGGGTATCTAGTAGTATACATATTATTATGTGCATTTTGCCTTTCTCCTGGATTAATCTAGTGTAAAACTGTGTCTTGTGGGTAACTGACAGCAAACCTTTTAAAGGATTCTCTCTTGAAATAATGTTACAATTTTTAACACTATTTCACTTGTGTCACCAGTTAAAAAAATGTTGTACTGTAGGTAGCATCCTTACTATTATGTATTTAGAGGAAGATAACAAAGAAGTTTTTAGATGTCAGATAGATATATAGATACAAGAGTTTAAATTAATAAGAAAAAAACAAACTTTTTTGATGGCATAGCTTGGCTTAGCAATGTTAATGAAAAGTGAGGTAACGCTCAAAATACTGGTTCTGATCCTGACATTACATAAATACTATGACATATAGCAAAAAACTGAATAGGCATTTTATACCACTCTGTTTTTCAATTTCAAACAACAACAACAACACATTAAATTTGGATTTCCTCAACTGGATATTTTTATACCTTTACTCATCATGTCGCTTTCATTGACAAAAAATAAAAAAGTACTACGTTGTTGCAATTTTTGTAACCGTGAAAGTTGTTAATTTTTTGAGAATCGCTATGAAATCTCATATTCCACCACCACACGAGTGACATTCTTAGCCAAGTTGCCACACCTCTGTAGAATCGAGGACATGCAGTGTTTACTGTCGAAAAGTTTCCATCTATAATATCTTTCTTTTTATAATTTACGACCACGTACACACGTACGACATCATGTTGCTACTCTGCCCACTATCATCATCATAACACCAAAAAACCATTTCCAAGAGATGCGATAGAAATCTGAGAAATCACACAGCGAGCAGCTAGAGTTGAGTAAAAAGGCGCATGAAAAATGAGCGAAGGCGTTCGACGTGGTACACCTTGTTATCAGTTTGACAATCGCATGTAATACAAATAGAGAGTCTAATGAAGCAAAAGGACTTTTTGAAACATGAGGTAACACGGTAAATTGACAAGTTGTCCATTGCATTATGACGACTGTTATGCTGATACCACTACTACTACTACTACTGTGTGTCGCCGTCGCAGTGACAGAAATATTCCTAGAAATAGAACGGTAAAAGACAGTAACGGATAATATTTAACAAAAAAAAAACAAAATGAAGTTACCAGATGTTGGTATTTATCCGACAAGACAAGGTGTTTCACCATTTAAAATTATCTAATATTTATTTAAAAGAAACTTTGTCCTTTACGACGATAATATCCCATCAAACATCTATCTACGTACGCATGCCAAAAATACACCAGGTTCTAAATTTGAAAAATTATTATGGCAAAAGTGGAGGGAGGTAGGGGAGAGAGAGAGAAAGAAAGTTAAAAAAGGTAAAGATTTGTACTGCGGTGTGGTGACACGCTCATCTCTTTTTCGCGTCATTTTTTTCATTCCTCAAGGTGCCTTTTGTTATTTTTTATTTAGATTGTCATTTTTAAGCTCTAAAATTTAAGCATATTTAATTTTTTTGAGGTATGCTAAGCACAGTATACTTTTTAATGTTTCAATATCAATCGTATAAAGATTTTTTGTAGTGACATTTCGAAAAAAGGAATTTGTGACTTTGCCGTGTATAAAATGTTATTCATCATCATGAATCATGTTTAAACGCAACATTTGTTAACGTTTTAAAAATGTGATTTTGGAGGACAAACAAGTCTCGTCAACGATTTTTTCGAGTTGACGCTCGTGGTGCTGTAAAACCCACAAAACGCGTTTTTATACCGTTTCCTCTAAATATTATACGAGCAAGATTTTCATCTCATATTATAACCTCCTGATTAAACAAAAGAAACCCGTCAGACTTTTAAAGGGACAACAAAAAGAAAATGTGTGACATATGAAGACTGAGGACGAGTGAATGACAGAAAAGTCATCAAGAAGACATTTAAAGGAATATGAATACAATGAAACAAATCAAGTAAAGAGATGGATAAATGCTCCCCGTGGATTGCTAAAACTGTCACAACTCTTTACACAAAGACATCTTTCAACGCTGATGTGTTGGGATTCATGATGGTGACGCATGACATGACGAAGAAGAAGAAGGAAAGAAAGGGCGAAAACAAAAGACTTTTTAGCTTGTTTGAGTGATTGTTTCCAAGATATTTGATCCTCTAGCTGCTGTAAATTTGCATGTGCTCCATATATATTTTTCAGATAAGATATAGGAAACAGTTTTATTCTCCTGAGAAAAGGTTTCATCTGCTGCACCAAAATCTCCCATATACGAGACTCCTACTTGCCGATACATTATTATTATCATGTATTGAATCTTTGGCTTGGTGACAAAAGAAAGTCGCTGTATTATTTCACTTGTGTTACAATTTAATGACTTACTTTTTTCAAGGCTACAAAAATCTCCTTCCCGCTTTTTTCCAATATCTTACATTCATATTCTCATTTCCATATTTCCATATATCCATATATCATTTTATATTGATGAGCTAATAATAAAATAAAATTAAATGCATGAAAATGATTTGCAATCCTAGTCTTCCCTTTTATTATCATTGTACAGGATGACATTAAATACTATTTTTTCATGGACAATGTTTTTGCCAAGGGACGAGTGTAATTTGTAAAATTGCAAGAATTATGATAACCATAACCATCAATCACAAACGAAAACAGACATTCAGAGTCTTAACTGCAATAAGCAAAGCAGATTTGCATGTTTTATTGTTCGCTACATTCAATGTGTATGAGTAAAATAATGTCTTAAAGATGGTCTTTGGTCTTCACATGTTCAATTTCATGGTTAACTATTTTTATTATTATAACATTCACAGAAAGCTCAAAGATTGGTCCGTCAGGTACTTTTTTCCAAGGTATAGATTTTCTATATTCTTGCCAAAATATTTTTAATCTCATTTATTTCTGACACTTGACGTGATTGATGATACTTGTTGGTGCATGAAACAAAATATTACTTGATGCCGTTACTTTTTTGAGAATTTTATGACTTTATGGCCATGTATAATAGAGCTATTATCTGTTTGTTCAATTTCATTCAATTGCCTGCAAACAAGAGCTTTATACCATTTGCTTCTTTTTTGTCCTTTCCACTATTTCACTCCGCACAGTTCCACTTGTGGTCTTTCTTTAATAGTCTTTAAGAAGAGAAAACAATAAAGTTGTACAACATTAAACATGGCACAGTGCACAATTAGCTGTCGTACTCATGTACCTACAATACAAACTGACATTTGTTTCCGATAGATGATATGAAATTTGGAGAAATGTCAACTAACCCAAACCGTATATTGCCTATTGCCATCAAAAATTTTCCCAGTAGCACATCCTCTGTACATACATGAAACTAAAGTCTGCACAAAATCTGACCAGGTTTTTTTAGAGTGTTAATTATTATATAGTTGTAACTCTTGATTGCGCTTCTTGATGCGTTACGGGTTATTTATTATTTAGTTAAGTAGAAATAGATGATATGAAATTTGGAGAAATGTCAACTAATCCAAACCGTATATTGCCTATTGCCATCAAAAATTTTCCCGGCAGCACATGCTCTGTACATACATGAAACTAAAGTCTGCACAAAATCTGACCAGGTTTTTAGAGTGTTAATTATTATATACATAGTTGTAACTCTTGATTGCACTTCTTGATGCGTTACGGGTTATTTATTATTTAGTTAAGTAGAAATTGTTTGGAGGAAGAGTTCCGAATCAACAACTTAAATCGCTCATAAAAAGATAAACATAAAACACTCTTGTCTCTATCTAAAACGCTTTATCAGTCATTTCAGAAAAATAATGATGATATAAAAGATAAACATAAAACACTCTTGTCGCTATCTAAAACGCTTTATCAGTCATTTCAGAAAAATAATGATGATATAAGATGTTAATGTGCTTTGTATTGTCTCGCTTTCGTCTCTTGTTGCCTTTTTCATGAGATTTTCATGTAAAAAAGATGTCATGTATTTTTTTATACATATTACTACTACCACCACCGCTGAAATGGAAATGAGATTCAGGTTTAGGCACATGCTTAAATAATAATACTTGAGGTTGTGGTTGTTTCTATTTTTAGCTCCACTTGCAGTTCACACAATGGAAATGACAATAAGAAGAATAGGAGGTGGTGCATACTTTCTAGCTTGTTGCGGATAGCATACCTATAGAAAGAGAGATATATGGAACAAAGTAAGCACATTCAGAGCTTTACTTGAAAACCGTATAGATTCTAGATTCATCACATCATCACATTCAATTTTTTTGCATGGTTCGCATTTAGTGCAGAAAAAACAAACAAGGATCTTCATCAGAATTTTCTTTGTTTCTGCCATTATAATTAAGCTGTAAATGAATTCTATTGTGAGCGTAATCCAAAAAAAGTTGGTTCGCATTTAGTGCAGAAAAAACAAACAAGGATCTTCATCAGAATTTTCTTTGTTTCTGCCATTATAATTAAGCTGTAAATGAATTCTATTGTGAGCACAATCCAAAAAAAGTTTTTTCACGGACAAAAGAAAAAGTTTTGGAAAACTTTGGACATCTTTGTTCAATAATGCCAATGCAACTCGTTATTACACGCATGTATTCTCTTGTCTGTACCATACTTATCATAATTACATTTGGCAGCATTTTGTTTGACATTTCAAGCATCAATCATTAAAACTTGATGAATTCACAAGTGGAACATCCGGTGAGTGAAAGTGAAACCATCCGAACAGAAACCAAAACTGTTTTTAATAGTCCACTCCACTGCACCTCAACTTACAAAGAGGTGAATGTACAAATGCACAAATGTACATATTATGTGAAAGATTACTGTGCCAGTTTGCCGTATTGGCGTAAATTATATGAAACATGCATGTTCAAGGAGATGAATGGCAGTGCCGAAGTACAGAATGCCGACTGTCATTTAGATAAGATTCTGAATTTATGCAATCTGATAATAGTTAACCGGTTCCCCCCGACACCTTTCTTTTATTTCTTTAAAATTCTCCCCTTATCTCAAGTGATAAATAACAAATACAAAGATAATAGGACTCTATAAAATACTAATAAATTCATCATAATAATAAATGTTACGCTTCTGCTTTCTTTGTTGAAGACTGAGGAGAGGAGCTGGCCTTGTTCCCATTGTCGGCTTGAACAGGGACAGCATTTTGAAAAAAATATGAATAAAATTCCGGAGGTGTGAAAATACACGGAAACTTGTTCATAATTTCTTGAACTTTTAATTTCCTGCGTACATGAGGAGGTTGGTAACTGAAATAAAATGTACATTCAAGTAAGAAAATAAGTAAAGAAAGGCTTATTTTTTGCAAGCATAAATGGCAGACATGAACAATAGTATTTATTCACCTTTCATTTTCAAGCCGTTTCCTTCTAGCCATATTTAAGGCAGTTTGTCTGATGAGAGTTCCCAGAATTCTTCTACTGACAACCATTCCATCTATCAGCGGTGTAGCAAGTCCCATTCTAAGAGATAAATTTGTTTTCTTTATAGGTAATATGCATCAGCCTCTACTAGTACAATGTTTGCTAAAATTGAGCCAGAATAGATGACTGTTTAATGGACAAGTGTTGTCTCTAGTCTCACCTAAGTGGTTCCCCTTCCATGTGTATTCGAAAGAGACCATTTTTCAGGGCATGAATAAATATTACTAGCGATGGCTCTATAGACTTTCCATCCTCCCGAGTAGTACTTGTAGTACTTGTGCAGCTCAAAAGTTCCCCTATGGATTCAAATGATGATGAAAATGTCATTTATTTGTTTTCTTTATAGGTAATATGCATCAGCCTCTACTAGTAGAATGTTTGCTAAAATTGAGCCAGAATATATGACTATTTAATGGACAAGTTTTGTCTCTAGTCTCACCTAAGTGGTTCGCCTTCCATGTGTATTCGAAACAGACCATTTTTCAGAGCATGAATAAATATTACTAGCGATGGCTCTATAGACTTTCCATCTTCCCGAGTAGCACTTGTAGTACTCGTGCAGCTCAAAAGTTCCCCTATGGATTCAAATGATGATGAAAATGTCATTGATTAGTGTTCTCAATTCACATTATCCGTTATAACAACATAGGTAGGTATATATTTCTTTTCTTTTCGTAATACCAGCTGGAAAATGAAACGAATCCTCAAAGCTTTCTAGCCAAACCACAAATATTTTGACATCACCAGACTTTCCACTTTGAATCCTTTTGTTGCGGCTAGAGTCATCGGAAACGGGCTCAGGTTTTGGATCAGGTTTCCCGGATTCTGCAGAACACAAAATAAATTTCCGTGTTTGTAATAAAAATTTACTTGCAAAAATTACATAATTTGTAGATTCTAACTCACTTGGACCCATTGTACTCCAAACGGATGTATCACTCGAGTTTTTGTCAGTTGGAACAACGAAAGCTATTTCAGATGTAACATCTGCCCAGTATAGAATACATTTCTCTCCATTATACAAACTTGCACCAGAATTATCAACTTGCTGAGCACCGAATTCCATCCGGTGTTTTGGTGTTCCAGGCTCCACCTTTGGCTCCTGACCATTTTTTGGACTACGCTTCCACGTGGCGTGCACATTGACTGGCCACCCAAGTGCTAATAAGAATTCCATAAAATGTGGATGTATTCCTGTTCGTGCTTGCTACAAAAGTGTAAAAATGCATGTAAGATAAGAACAATTCAAAAAATTTACGGAAAATGCACAAAACTCTAGTTTGACATACAACGTTGCCAAGAATGTCCTCTGCTTTTCGTTGTCCACTTTTCACGTAAAAGATGTGAACAGTATCGTTTGTGCGATAGCTTGCTTGATCCAA
>JAANSP010000589.1:4732-20027 GCA_036850745.1 Homidia socia | reverse complement strand
ATGATGATGATGATGATGAGGTGGTGGAGGAAGAATAAGAGAGCTAGAGGATGATGGTGAGGAGGATGAGGAGGAGAATAAAGATGAACAAGAAGAATATTGTAAAGCAGTGATGAGGGGATAATGCTCCACGTTTCATGCTCTTTATTATGCTACATTATAATATGCATGTACTCATTGTAAATTCACAACTTTACACAATAATCACACGGATCATGAGGAGCAGAATGATTTTAACCCTTTTCTCTCTCCTGGTGAACTTGATCATCACGTGCTATTTGGAAAACATTTTGCTTCCACAATTCCACCCATAAGCGGTGAAGTTAACATTTAAACTTTGAGTGGCAAAATTTAAAAAGAGTATACCATATATGTATGCATATATTATTATGGTGATTACTAATGTTGGTAAGTGTCGTTGAAATTACAGTGCTGTTGCCTGCCAGTGTGCAAGATGATGATAATGGTGTGCGGTGGTAACACAATACAAAAAAGAAAGAAAAGAAAGAGAGGAAAAAGATCAAGGGATGGAATATATGGACGATGAAAAGAGAAGACGAAAAAAGGGATGATGGACTTGAAAAAGTTGTTGTTGGTGATGGTATACATACGTGTACGACGACGTGGCGTTATAATATGCATGCACATAATATGTACGGATGGATGGTGGTAGAAGAAGACGAGAAAATGATTAATGACTTGCGACATTACCAAATTCTATTGACAAACATTTTAGTTGGTTGCACCTATCATTCCATGACGCGTCGTGATTCACTTCAGCTCTGCTGCTGCTGATCAGCTTTAAAGATAATATGCTTAAAATTCTATTTACGTTTTTTGCTTTTTCTTCTGCTACTCCACACAACACAACAGTCATTCTCCACAGACAGCGACGCTGAAGAAGACGAGGAGAAAAAAGAGATTTTACTTTTGCTTCTGCTGAATCCCATTTCGGCAGTAACGAGAAACTGAGTTTAACACGCAACAACAAAACACATTATTATCCGCGACCAATAAAGAAATTTCAACGTTTTACTGAAGCTGCTGCTTCTCATTCTCCACAGACAGCGACGCTGAAGAAGACGAGGAGAAAAAAGAGGTTTTACTTTGCTTCTGCTGAATCCCATTTCGGCAGTAACGAGAAACTGAGTTTAACACGCAACAACAAAACACATTATTATCCGCGACCAATAAAGAAATTTCAACGTTTTACTGTAGCTGCTGCTTCAATGTCATTATTCATGAACTCATAAGAATTATAACAAAATAATAATGCTCTCTTTCTCCACTTTTTCTTCTTCATTTTGTGTGTGTGTGTGAAGCGAACCGACCGACATGAATCGAGTGAACGCAATAATTGCCATTGACGGTCGTCTCCGTCGCATGTCCCATAAGAGAATCATAAAAAGGTGATAAAGCTTTTGGTTGCGATGGTGACGAAGACATAAATGAACTTTTTCGTCTCCCTTTTCTTAATTTCGATGCCATAGTCAATCACTCAACTGAGTTTATTTTTTTTGTTTTATGCACCCAAAATCGTATTTATTTGCATATAAATATTTACATACATAATAAATGTATTGCAAACGTTGTAAGCAATAGCGATGAAAAATATTCAACAAAAATGTATCTGTATGTGGGCACAAATAATGCGTGCGATGTATATTTTTGAAGGAATTGAAGAGTAGTGCTTCACTCTACCACACTCAAAACTTGTTTTTGTTTGAACTTTTAGGGACAAGATTTTTTTGTATTTATAAAAAATTAATTTCATTGTACCAGCACATTTGCTTTCATTAACACACTTTTCTACTTGGCTTTTTTATGTCGCTTTAAGAGCGTTTCTATCCAAGTGTTTCTGTTATAATAATGATAGTGGTTGTTCAGCATAACCATTATTCCACAAATTGAAATTTCTTTAATTTCAATTAACGCGCTTTTCTCTCCTATACGAAATACAAGGGGATTTCCCCTCAATTCAAAAAGACATCACTATGGTTACCTTGAAACATCAGGAACTACTACACACACTAGACACTCATGTATGACTTACACACCCTAAAACATCCATCATTCATTCAAATCTTGATAACGTAATGCAAAACACGTATCGAGTACTGTGTTCAATATTTAAAAAAGCTTAAAAGTATTTTGGACAGACATGAATACTATCTCGGTGATCATCATTATGGTCCTTGGAAAGAAAACGCAAAGTTTTCAATCAAAGAGACCATTCTGAATATTCCGGAATTTCGACGGTGCGAAACACGGACAGTTCCATTTTACTTCTTTCTTCTTCTTCTTGATTACCGCACAATCAGTCATGTGCGCAGAGATCAATTTAAAACAGTACACAAAGCAGCAGCGACAGCGTCTATGTACTATCGTCAGTGCCAACCAGTCATGTGAGTAGGAAAAGGAAATGGCTTATTATGTGATAACTTGCATGACTTTCTTGTATTGCCTTTTTCTTCTTGGGTATCTCATAAAATGAATATTGTTTATTTATTTTATCCTTCCATTTCACCACCACACAACCGACTATTAGGATTCGTAATAATAAGCACAGCAGCAGTAGTGTAACCAACTCCGCGATGATCATTATCATTATCATCATCATATTTACATTATAATATAGATGGATAATATTCGCTTATTTTTTCTGGTTATGAAAGATTCTTGTTTCCCCAGACAATTTATTACTGTTCCTTTTCTTACATTTATTATCCCTGTATTACATCCATGTGCGCAAAAATGAAATAGTAGCAGAATGCTTTACTGGCTGTTGTGTGCTCACACTGTCCTGGCGTCTTTTCCACTTGTTCTAGCCAGAATACCCACACAATCACCACCGTCACCACCACCACCACCACGAAAAAAGCAACCAATTCTTTCTTCTTTCTAGAAAAGAAAAAGGAAAAGCCGAACAGGAGAAATAGAGCTGAGCGTGGGCTCATGCGTAACTATCTTGTTTCTTATCCACACAATCCATCCATGCACAACAGCAGCAGCAGCCTCCACAAACTACACAAGTAACAAACAAACAAACGAGTTATTTCTTTTCTCTCAATGCAATACAGAGCAGAACAGATACATAATAATAATATCAAGAGAGAGAGAAACACACACACGGTTTTCAACTTTTTAGACGAGAGAGAGAGAGTTGCCTTTTTTCCTTTTGCTGCTGCTTCTCTACTTTTCTCTCTGTTCCGCATTTATTTCCTGGATTATCTTTATAATCATCATATGATCATTTTCTTCGTGGTGACTGAGAAAGAAGAAGGGTATTACCAGCCAAATAAATAATTTCATGCATAATAACATTTCTCCCATTTTTTCAAGTGGAGACTCTGCGTGTGTGTGTGCATGTGTGTTTTATTTTTCTTTATGAGAACCTATTTGTATTAGACATTTTCGAATAAATACAAGACAGTTTTATGATATTTTTGCCATGTGGAAATTTATATGGTTCAGTGTTATATAATCAGGAGGAGGATCATGGGATTATGATCATGATCATGATAATGTTCTCTACTTGTGAAGGTTTGCTAGGAAAAAAAGTCAGCAGCATACATAATAGCAATAATAATAATAATGATAAAGTTTATATGTATTCTTGCTTGCATAGGTATTATAATACTTTTACATTACATTGCACAGTGAAAAAAATTAAGTAGATAAAATTATGTATTTATTTTTTTATTATAATTTTATGTTGTCTTCGACTGAGAGAAGAAAGACTGCTCTTTTCTGTAAATCCACTCTTGTTGCCAATAATATTATTTTAAGTAGATAAAAATTATGTATTTATTTTTTTATTATAATTTTATGTTGTCTTCGACTGAGAGAAGAAAGACTGCTCTTTTCTGTAAATCCACTCTTGTTGCCAATAATATTATGTGATGCTGCGTTTTTAGCAGCAGTTGTGTACTTTCCTCATTATGTATGGGCACGTTTTTCCGAGCAGAATTATTCTAGATACATATTATTATTAATATTATTATTCATTCTAAATTTAATGTATGATCATCATAGAGGTTTTGATAATCATGATAATATTACGATGACAAGCATTACTGTACATTGATAATGACTTTTTCTACAAATGATGATGACGATCGCTATTACTTCCTAGAATTTGTTGTCAGGCAAGGCGTACTCCGATAAATAATGTTGTCTCTCTTATACTTGAAAAGAATACTTGTAAATCTAATGGGAGGATCAGTATCATCATTACCATGATCCAAAAAATAATAATAAAAGTAGTAATTTGTACACAACACTTTTTACATAATTATATCTCGTGTTTTTCTTTCTTTTACTAATGACTTGCTGGTGGCGTTGTTGAAAGAATGTACACAATAAAAACTTACATCCATATGTGTACTGTAAATGGTGCCACAAAAAGAAGAAAAACATACATGTTTTTCAAGTGGGTAGGAAGTTTGTTTTTATTTTTTAACGTGAAACTTGTCTATTATGTGATATTTTTACAGAGTAATTTCGTTGGTAGGATGGTATGCTACATAAATCATATTCACGGGTAGGTATGTTTCGTTAAATTCACGTATGGTTTTCACCGTTTTTGACTAAAGCTTTTACCGTGTCTTCCACTTGAAAAGTACTTGGCTCTAGGGTTGTGTACAAATTACAATTATTATTATTACTGCTACTACTTTGCGCTTTTATGCGGCTGAGAGTGATTACGACAATTGCTGTCATATTCCACACCATGCTGATTATAATCCAGAATATAAAGCATTTTTTTACCTTTGGTGATAGTGATGGGAATTGGGAATATATATACATGTTGGTGTTTGAAATTGTTGCAAAAGTCAAAAGTCAACAAATAAGATGCGTATATTTTTTAAATGAGCATGTTGCCCGAAAAATACAAGAGTTTGTGGTAATAACATGCATGATGATATGATGGCTTTTGTAAACTCAATTAACGAATGGTTGACAAATTTATTTTTCAAAAAAGAAAGTTAGCAAGTGTAATTTTAAACTCGATTCTGCTTAAATAATATGATGAACAATAAAAGCAACATTAAAAAACTTTTTTGTAGACCAAATTTATTTCAAGTGTGTACCGTCCTATGTATATAATTATACCATGTACATACATGTATAGGTGCATACCAACATACATAAGCACGCAATTATTTTCAGGGTATTAAATGAATAATATGCATCGGCATGCTGAAAATTCGTACATTTTTTGTTTGCAGTTTCTAGTTTTTTCCAAGTGAAAATCCTACGGAAGTGGTGAAAGCAATCAATATTTCTATGTAGTTTATTTGGAGAAGAAAAAATTAAGCGACAGAATCCTTTGCATCAAAAGTCTCGGCGAGTTTTTCATACATCCACCGCAATATAAATCCTTGATTGTGTAGAGTACAAAAAATAACGCTTCAGATTATGAATGCTGTAGCACGATGTAATCCACTTTTTTCCGTTCTATATGCTGTAAAGAAAAAATGCAGAGATTGCGTTTGCTACTTTATTTTGTTTACAAAGCATGTTATGTAATGCAAACAAAATAATTACTATATTTTTTACGAATGCACTTGAATGTATTGAAATGTCCGCTCTTTGAAGTCAATATTTCCTTTTCTGTATTAAATACAAAGCCCAAATCTGCGTAATATGAATACTTGTTTTTACCAAGGAATAAAACAGAAGCAGGTTTACAGGGAAGCAAGCATGGACAATGCAACAACAATATTTTATAATCCACAATAATTTGTTTACATTATCTGCTTCACTTTTCATCATCAAAAATGGCTTTGTGCAATTAAAGTGTTTTGTGTTTCAATTAATGGATCAGTAATCAAAATACCTACATAATATAGGTATCCCTAATAGCACAACACAAAGGTTCACGTGTATCGAAAGGGCATTGAAAGAAAAAGAATATCCGATTGTTGAATTGAATTCATTGAACTTATTTTCCATGCCATCCAATTAGTAGAATGAAACGGAATGATGAAAAAACAAACAAGAGGTTAACCAGTCAGTAGAGCTGTCTATTGTAATGGAAGTCATTGATAGAACAGTAGAAACTTGCAATGCCTCTATTCATTTTCCTCTAGGAAAAGAATTAGAGAATTCCACGAAAAAATAAGAGAAAACAGGCAGCGAAACTACCGAATCACATCACAAAAACAGAAAAACAAACTGTATCAATTTTTGTTCTCTGTGCCATTGCCATGATGAGTTGAATGATGAGATGAAAAGGTTTAGAACAAAGCAGCAGTATAGCATTAACTTTCAGCTTGTTCCTTTTCATTATTTTCAAAGTAGCTGCTTCGCAAGGACATTATAAAAATTAAACACATTTTCACCATTTTCTCTACCAACCATAAAAAATAAAATAATATGCAACAGTGCTCTATTTTATGGGTTTGTCTCCCACTCGACAAGAGCCGTGTTTTCTTTATTTTCATTTATGTTTTTTACACAACCAAAGAGTTTTTGAATAATGACTTGGCTTGGCTCTTTGTGAGAGTTGAGTGTTGAGCTGAGTTGATTACTCGGCTTTGATCAGTGTTGCAGAAGACTCATGTGTACACAATGAATCCTTTTTTAGTTAATTCTGTCACAGTCAGCTCAGTTGAATCACAATAATAATAATAATAACCCTGGTGTTTTGTAAGGCCGTACAGGACTTTCAAACTACATGTTTCTATTTTAATGGTTCAACATATTCTGGGCTTTTATCAGGGGCCCTCAAAGTGTTGATACCCAAGTACCCATCATGTTAACATCCCATTAAATTTATCCTGACTTTCTTCTAAATGTCAAAATGCTATTAACAATAATTATTCGGGTTTATTAAAGTGCAAATATACAGACTTTTCTTAGGAAGTCAATAACTTAAGAAATCCCAACAAAACTTTACTTTGACTTTGAATCTTCTTTAGACATCGACATCTAATCTATTATAATATTTACCTATGCACTAAATCGTATTTTTTGTACCTACTATTGTGCATCCTTCTTATTTCTTCTTAGAAGGATATTGTTGTGTCAATAACAGTAGTAATTGAAAACATCAACAATGCCAACCAACCACCTACATCAGTTTCAGGTTGTAAAGTACAAAATCATACCTTTCATGCAAACAGTCTGTTTTTTTCTTCATTATACCTGATAATATAGAACTGACTCTATGCTATTTCTTTTTTTCTTAATTGTTAAAGGTAATGCTGGTATTTAATATAAATCAAGTAAGCATCCTTATGGATTTAAAAAAACATGTTCTATTAATTCACATTTTGTATCAATCCTATATCAAGATTTACAAAGGTACCAGACTTGTGATGCAGATCGTTTTCACACAGCAGTGTGGTTATCGTTCATATATCTAGACTCTGGGTTTCACAAATAAAAGCAATAAATAGGCAGCAGCATAGGAGATCAAGAGGGCGAAAAGAGAAACTTAAGCATACAAGTCTTACGTAAAGTAATCATGCTGATGATACTGATGTGGACGAGAAGAGTTATTTCTTTTTTGTTGTGTTAAAATACAGTAAAAAGTAACTTGGTCACACACGGTTCATTATTCATCATCGTTGAAGAAGAAACAGGGACGGAGGAAAAGGACTGATATGATTTCATAGAAAAGCATAAAAGAGACATTATAAACCCTACTACTCTACTACTACCTCTTTTAGACTTTCTCTAATTTAAGCTTTTTTATTATGATGAAAATGATGATCGATAATGCATGATGTATTAAAAGTGGATGTCAGGGCAGGACATAGAGAAAACACAATCCACTTTATTGTGCTAACAAACCATGTGTATGTGTATGTATGTATTATAGGGAAGGAATACTGTATATAGAATACGTATCCAGCGTACTAACCGCTTATTGCAGTTTTTGCCGACTCTCCCTTTTCTACACTTAAAAGTACATTATATCAAATAGGACTGACAGAGAATACACTGTATTTAATACAGAAAGAAACTCGTACCTTATCGACTCACTGATACTCTTCTGCCCCAAACTTATTAACAATACCATACTTGCATCAATGATATAATCAGTAAGGCACAAGTAATATAATATTTAGAAGTAAAGTGAACTAAAAATGTGAAATGGGGAGATGAATGTACCAAAGGAACTCACATCATAACAGGAAATATTATTGCAAGAGTATATAATATGTAGCCATAATAATAATAATTATTATTATTATTAAGTTTTACTGTAGATATAAGTTGGAGTAAATAATACGAAATCATGTATAGTAAATCTAGTGTATTATATGCACGTTTAAGTGGGCAAAATGTAAGAAAAACGTAAGCGAAGAAAGGAGCGACGACCGACAAGGACAAAAATCACAGCTCTCAATTTCCCATCGTCATCATCACTATGATGATCATCATCAACGTCGTGAGTGAAGCATAAAAAGCAATAAAGTTTTCCTTTTGATCTCTTTCTAGCACTTGTCATTTTATTTTACTCTTGTATTATAATGCGCAGATTGTATTAAAAACATAATATCATGCCTAGATAGGTATGTATGTATATATACTGACATAACACTCAAATATATTTTTATATTGTATTCCAATTTTCGTGTGTATATAAGCAAGCTTCATAAAAATAATAATAAAGATTGTGTCATCACAACAAAGTTACCGGGAAACTGTAAAAAAGTAGCAACAAACAGGATTATATAAATCATTAATAAAGAGAGTTATAAAATCAGTCTAAATTAGTTTCGCCGGCATAATTATCCGTATGTGTTTCTTGTATCGGATGATGGTGGATGTTAAAGTTTTCTACATGCAAATCTTGTCGTAACCCGCCTGTTTCAAGTATTGACAATGTCAATTTGACATTGTATTATGAGAAGAATTAAAAGTTACATTTTTGGTACGCCGACGTGATGTTTTCTTGAAACTCCACTGAAACGGTATGGTGTAGAGTAACATGTTATTTAGCATAATTTTTTTCTTTCTTTAGTGTTGATTTGTGCGGTGCGTTGTTGTTTCATGTTTGTTTCAACTAGAACGAGTGTCGCGCACTTTGTACTCTGATTTTGGTTTGCTCCGGCCGTTGATGATGATGAGCTATTCTTTTAAAAGAGCAGCAATGGAGTTGACACCGCATTGACATTATACGCTGAAACAAGACAAATGCTAGCACAAAACCATCTATTTTACATGGGATGATGACAGAAAGGATGCACATAATAAATAGCTGTAGCAAGAGAACAAGAAACAGACTAGCAAAGTGGAAGTGTGTGGCGTGTAACAACGGAAATAATTTTCCGGAACTCATTCTCTTGTCAAAACAGAGGACCGTGAGCAGGAGTCAGCTTCTCAAAAAAAATGATGTTGTCGGGTGAGAAGAGCAGCTCGAGTGATGATACAGACTTTTTGATACACTCTCACTTGACATGTTGGCATGAAACACAATGCTTTATTAAACCTGATGATAGCAAGCTATCATAGTCATGCTGACGTGCTATTCTTTTTTAAATGTGTATTAATAGCAACATGTATGTAGATAGTTTAAATGTACTTTTGATATAGGCGAAGTACAAGCTACTCTGTGATTGGAAGCGGTCGTGAAAAGAATGGGAGGGTTTTTTATTGTTTCTCTTTTACACAAGTTGGAATAAAAATGTGAAAGTGAAAATAGTTTTTTAAATATAGTAGCACGGGTGTAAAAGGGAAGGGTTTTGGATGTAGCGTAATTGGCATGACATATTACATTATTTTGTGTATATTTACTAATGGACACCCTAAAACGATTTTAACGTGTTAGAAACGAAACTTTCAAGCATTTGTTAGGACAGAGAGTGAAATAAAAAGCAAAGAAAACATTTGCACAAAAATGATAACACAGACATAATGTAATTATTAAATTAATGGTTTTAAACAGAAAAAAACATTATGACTTTCCATTTTGCTCATAAAGCAAAGTAAAAAAGTGAAAAATGAAACGATTCTACAACAAGCAAGGAAAATGACACTTTTCTTACATGTTTTTCTTCAAATAATTATAATAGTAATAATATTAAAAGTTATTTTTATATATGCAGACAAGGATGATGATGATGCCATGTAAATTGATAGGTGGGCATCTACTCCATTTGTCAATTAAAAAAACATTATAACTTTCCATTTTGCTCATAAAGCAAAGTAAAAAAGTGAAAAATGAAATGACTCTACAAAAAGCAAGGAAAATGACACTTTTCTTACATGTCCTTCTTCAAATAACTATAATAGTAATAATATTAAAAGTTATTTTTATATATGCAGACAAGGATGATGATGATGCCATGTAAATTGATAGGTGGGCATCTACTCCATTTGTCAATGTTTTCTTTTGCGCTACAAAGTCACCCCAATTTACATAGTTTCGAATTTCTCTTGCGAAAACATAAAGGGAATATTAGTGTAATAAGTGAAAAAAAAGATACTCGACAAGTGAAATTTTTTCTTGTCGACGAATTATGTCATGTAGAAATTTTTCACAAATGTCTTATTTATCAACACAGATAAATATGAGTAATGATCACGGTAATGAAGGCAAAATCGCTATATTTTCCTTTCAATTTCTACAACAAACCTAAACTGTGTATAGTGTTTCTATTTGGTTGCTTGTAAAAACAAGCGTGCATGATTTTTCAAGTCGATTTATAAATGCGCATATTTTTTGTGCGTGTGAAAATTAACAGCATAAAAGATAGTGAGAAGGTAATGATAGGCAACGCCGTTTTCGATTGGTATTGATATACTATAAACTCCCCGCTAATTTTAGACATGTCAATTGAATAGTTTTTTTAGTAATAACAAGACGAAAAACTATTAAGGATTTGCTATTACCTATACCATTTTTTCCATTTCACTTTTTTCTGAAATTTTAAGCTAACTTTTGAAAAATAAAGGGCTTTTCTTCAGATTTAGCATATTATGTTTAAAGAAACTTTTATTATTTGCGATGCATTATTCTTGTGCTATATACTACTTGAAACTGAACAAGGCTGGGATGTGGAACAAGAATAATATGAAAAGCTTTGCAACTACTATGGTGGTGGTCAGCTACAACGAAGATGTAATTGTAAGGAAAACGGGATAATGAAATTCAGAAAAGCTTGTTGTTGAAATCTCCTTCTGAGAGGAAAGCCATGAAGCGAGAAAGGAAAGGAAAAAGTTTTTTCTTTTTCTTATTTTGGAGAATCTGAAACATAATTATTTCTTGCTTTCGTATAACTTCCTCCAGCCTATCATGATCACCAAAAGAATTTAATTTTAAACAACTTTTTATTTAAAAATGTAAACGACAGAGAAAGTGGAAGAGAGGGTGAGAGAGAAGAAGAAAGTAGTATTTTATCATTTGTACCCTGCCAATTTTTCTGCTTCTTAGGTATCTTAACTTTAAAAGTGAAAAAAGAAAAGAGATGGAAATACCAGCAGAAGTAAATGGAACGAGAAAAAGAGCGAACCAGTTTGACTAATGAAATTACTAAGATTAACTTTTCTTTTCCATCCACTTTTCTTGTTTTTCTTCATTCATTTTAAACTTGGTATTTTTCTTTAGATGAGAAAAATTCGTAGGTTTATTTTTTTCAGAAACAAAGTGCCAAAACTATAATTCCATGAGAAAACATAAAAGCGTTGAAGGAAAAATAAGGGAAAACGAAGCTTTACATTTATTTGGACTAGACAGAGAGAGAGAGTGGTCCACATCTCATGAAAATGCATTCGAAGAAAAAGTTGCCGTGTTTTTCATAACAAAATGAATTGAAAGACGAGACAGAGAGAAAATAAGGTAAAGCATAGAGTTCGTACAAAAAATGTTACATCCAACAGTTCAGCAATATTTCAGTAAAAGTCAATTACTTTTTCCACGCAATTATTGTGGAAATGCTTTTGTTTGTCTGTCTGACTACTTCACGTATATATACACTCTAGCCAGTTTTTAAGAAAAATTACAGGGGAAAATCAAGGTTTTAATAATTAAAAAGTTGTCAACAATTAATGAATCTTTTTAGCAGCTGGTCTTTATTTTAAATTGAGTATGGGATTTTTTATCGAAAGCTACGTTGATACATTTGTTTCGTTTGTTGGAGTGAAAAATCTATTTACGAGAACTTCTCAGCATGGGATATATCCTTTAGAATTTTTTTTACACTTATTGGAATCATTTTACTTTTCCACTTTCCATTTACTTACAATTACTACAATTCTGTACCACTGTTTGATAAAAACTTTTTCCAGACTTTCTTGGTAACATTTAACGTAAATAAATAAATATGTTGTTCATTATCATCATAATTATCAAAAACTTTCCAGTTTGTGCATTTTAATTGGAAACAAAAATTTTTCATGATGAATAAAAAGAAAAGAAAATACAGGGATTTGTTGAGCAGTTAGTTATACATTGCTAGGAAAAAATAATTTTACGCCTTTGAAAAATGGCGGGAAAAACAACATTGTAAATAAATAAACAAATATTTTATCGCACTTATAATAGTAACAGTTTGTCAGGTATTTTTTATTTCAATGGGGTGCCATTATTTACAAAGCACTTTGTCTATTCTCCTCCATCAATTCAGAGTAAAAGTAAAACTACATAGATGGTTGTATTTTGAAACCAGTATGCAAGTATTTTCAAGTATGCCAACTCATTAAACAACAGGATCGTGTCAATGGCATTAGTTTGAAATCAATTTAATTCATTATTTTTAAGTGGTCTCCAGCCATCCTTGAACAAACAATGCAGAAACTTTGGGAATTGCGTTGTTTGTTCATAAAAATAATGCTACAAGTGCAGATTTAATAATGACTGTCATTATTATAATAACTACAAAAAAATGATTTTTTAGAAAGAAATTCTTTTATTTCTCCTGTAAAGAAATGAAATGGTCAAGCCAAGTGTAAATTTCGCCAGATTATTCTGTTGTTAACAAGATTTTGTATCGTAAATATTATTAATATATCAATGCTATTTTTCGTACTTTCATGTATGTATAAATCATCTACATTTTTTGGTGAAAGTGGATCACTCCAATTAGAGTCAGGTTGCCTTTTTTATTAAAATTGTCGTAAAGTAACATTGCTATTTATTGATAAAAGAACATAGATATTTAGAGCTTATTGTTGTGAATATTTTTAATTCAAGTTTTCTATTATCACAATTCACAACCAACTTGAACTAGCAAATTGGTCCGCCTGTCCAGATAAAACTGACCGAGTGTTGTTAGCAAGCAATTTTCACAAAGTTGCAAGAATGTTTTCTACTCGAACCCTTTCTTTTTCACGTTTTCATTATTTGTAACAAAAAAGTGGACGGACAATGAAAAACATGGTGTTATGCTCAAGTAATGGCATGCTTTTTTTATCTTTCGACATGTAAATTACCATCATCTAAAAAATTGTGAATGCTTGTGCATACAGGGGTAATATTATTTTTTACAAAAGAAACTCACAATAAGGACATCATTTTTGCAAAATAGGGTAATATCATTTTTTTAAAGAAACTTACAATTAGGGCATCATTTGCTAAGTACTTTTTGGTTGTGACCACAGTAATAGTGAGATTTTTTTGTACAAAAAAATAAACTTCTTAACTTTATAAGTGGGTTGGAAACCTGGAACCTTTTTTGTGCCTATTCATATTTAGTGTCTTCGAAATATATATCATATTTGGTGTCTAAGTCTTCGAAACAACATTGTGCATTTTATAAGTTATATTTGTATCATTATTAGACAAAAAATGAAAAAAGAGATGCTTGCATTATTTACTTTTGTCATTGTGTGTGCCTCAGCTTCTTGTTGAGACCTGTGATTTTTTTGAATAGCACTGAAAATGACTAGTAGTTAAGTTCTGTGATGTTGATTGTATGACAAAAGTAGCAGTACGGATAATGACGACAGGCCGATATTTGTACATTTTCTGTTATTACGCTTCTACCTGGAACCTTTTTTGTGCCTATACATATTTAGTGTCTTCGAAATATATACTAGGTATATTTAGTGTCTAAGTCTTCGAAACAACATTGTGCATTTTATGAGTTATATTTATATCATTAGACAACAAATGAGATGCTTGCATTATTTACTTTCGTCATTGTGTGTGCCTCAGCTTCTTGTTGAGACCAGTGATTTTTTTGAATAGCACTGAAAAAAACTAGTAGTTTGTGATGTTGATTGTATGATAAAAGTGGCAGTACGGATAATGACGACAGGCCGATATTAGTACATTTTCTGTTATTACGCTTCTCTCTAATGACCACTACTATTCTTACAGCAATCTTTACATTGCAAATAGGTGCAAGAGAGCGGAAATAAGTGAAAACAAGATGGAATGCATGCTTAGTTTAGTGTGACGGTGCAAGTAGAAGAAATAATATGATAATGCCGTAAGGATTGCGGGAAACTGCTAATTGGAATGCATGCTTAGTTTAGTGTGACGGTGCAAGTAGAAGAAATAATATGATAATGCCGTAAGGATTGCAGGAAGCTGCTAACGTAGGTTCAAGCAGTACTTTTAGATTTGTTATTATAAAATTTATTGAAAAGCGAAGACACTCATAGGATTTTAACTAACGAAACTAGATAATGCTAGATTAAATTAATTCAAAATAACTCAAATATATGTAATTTAAGATAACTTAAATTCAAGCGGGTTTACTATCTGCCACTATACGTGCAAGTATTTATGTACACTAATGTATTTTTTTGTAAAATTATACAGCAGGTCCCGATCAGTAGACCAAATTCTTAGTTTCATAAATGGCTGATATAAATTTGGTGACGAATTGCTGTCATTATGCTCGACTTTCTAGATACTTGGGGCAGACAAGGAAATTTATGGTGATTTCATTTACGCACTTACACAAGGATATGAAAAGCATCTTCCTACTCCTCGATACAAACCTTGGAAATCTTGAGCTACATTTAATTTATTTGCAAACGGTTAGTAAGCTGCTCTGGATAGATAAATTAATAATTAAATGCGTGCAATGAAAAATGACCTGTAGTTAGTTCACGAATATATAGAAAACAATTATGAAAAACAACGAATTTTTATAAACAAGAAATTACATTCCTGTTATTTTTTCATTCAAAATTAGGAGTAAATTCTTTCGATTGCACTCGGTTATCCCTTTGATCATTTAACGTGGAACAAAAAGTAGTATCGACTATATAGAAATGAATCGCATGTTTTTATAACAACACAGCATCATTTTAAATAAATAAACTGATTGACATCAAATCCTTTATCTCCACCCCTCTCCTTTGTTCTCATTCAATTCAATTTACT
>JAANSP010000588.1:0-20044 GCA_036850745.1 Homidia socia | reverse complement strand
TTTCGCCATTTGAATTTAATAATGAAAAGTGATGAAATGCATCCGGTTTGTCACTAAGAACTTGTTGAAGAACAAAAATTACTAAAAATTTAAATTAAAAAAGTCATATTTTTTGGTAATATTTTGCCGTTTTGGAGGTAATATGTCATACATATTTTTCGAAAAAAATGGTAATGAACTTCCGGGGTCTAGTCATATTGATTATGATTGTGTCGTTTATTGCAGGTCGCATACGCTCATCAGTCGTCAATAAGGATTCGACATCATTAATAATCAGTAAATTTACATATATGCATACTTGGCGATAAAATACAACAGATTGCTCCGTAACTCTCGGCATCCGCGATCCGATCCCGCTCCGAAAAAGTCGTTTCTAAACAATGAGATGGTTAAATTTTTAAAAAATTAAAAAGTAAATATGAAACGGTAAAACGCAGAAAGTGTCAAGTTGTCCCATTAGGCTTTTGACTTTTTTGCTACTTAAGACCAGATAGTAATTTAAATGAGCGAAGCGCGCGAAAGAGTTTCACAATACCAAAGCAAGCAAAGCCACCCTTTCTGTGTTGTTGTTGTTTTTGGATAGTCCAACGAAAGTTGTAATTATTTTTTGCAAACGTGGTTTTCAGTGACTTCCGGTTATTCAGTGCAATTTTTGATACTTAAACTAGGGTGAGGGTGAACATTAGTTTTGAACTCAAAAGTAGTATTTTCGGCAGTTTAAAGTAGTACAAAAGTAGTATCAGTATAAAAGCTAAAACTCATCATCAAAATAACAAATTATACCTCTATTTGTATTTCAGTGAAAAATAAGCTGTTGAGAATTGACATAAGTCTGATTAGTTTAAACTTTTAAAATGCATACTCTATCAGTAGTAAAAAGTAACAGGTCGGCGAGGATTCAAAACTCAGGTCAAGAAAGAAATTTCTGAAAGCTATTTCTAAAATAATTTGGATTGAAAAATGTAAGTCAATAATGTAATAAAATTGTTCTTTTATAGTGTTCAAGTTCAAGTAGCAATAAATTGAAAGGAATTTTAATATAATGCAGTCAGTATTTAATAAAATGGAAAACAACACATCGTTTCATCTAAATTACAGAGACAAAATATAGATTTACAGCGGGCGAAGCGAGCCGAAAATTTACGCATTGACAAAAAAGAAAGAAAGTTTTCATTAAAAATGCAACAAAATGGGAGATTTTTTTATTTTTTTCAAAAAGTAGTACAAGTAGTACCACTTTCACAAAAATAACTATAAATTGTATGATACTATTTTAAGTAGAAACGGGTTTCAAAAGTAACTTAAAGTAGTGTGAATGGTCACCCTAATTTAACTCATCGCTAATAAGGTAAGCCTTCTTTTTGTAAACTTTCAAAGTTTTTAATGGACTAAATTTAAAGATATAACCACTTAATTTCGGCCGGTCATGCCCATAGCGTGCATAAAGTTGCTACCGAAAAATTTATGCAGTTTCTCATAAATTAAATTAGATCATTTTGGTGTTGAAACTAAAGTTAAGAAAATAGCGTTGGGGTAAAGCAGTGGAGGCAACGACTTTTTTAAAGATTTTTTTTTTCGCAATTAACCTCCCAATTTCTTTGTACCAATCAACTAATACAAGCCATTCTAAACAACTTTTACCATCACTTTCGCGCTAAACCCTTTAGTTTCTGAGATATCGAGAATTTTCAAAATTTGGACAGTGATTTTTTTGAAATTCAAAATTTTACCTAAACGAACCTAGTAGTTATGATTGAATAGTTCGGTTAGGTTACAATTTGAAAAGAATCCCGTGAAAAAACTTGAAAAAATTACTTGCCTTCACTACTTTACCCCAGCTCCTTATAGTTAATAATGAAGCTAATTGACATACTTTTTGATAACTTATTTAAACTATTCTATCACAAAATATACATATTTTTATACTGTCATCATGGGTTACGTGAAAAAAATTGACTGAACTTACCGGTGGACATTTAATTTAGGATAACTAAATTATCCGGTTGGGTTTTGGTTCGTTGTTAAATGTTAGGTTCGGTTAGGCTTACAAGGGAACCTCCAATTCGAAGGCACTTGTATGTGGATCTAATAGACTTTTCCTAGATAATTTTTTCATGAAAAACCCATAAATGACAACCATAGTCCCGAATGGCCCTTCCAATAAGCTTACAATGGAGGTTATCCAATTTATGGTTTCAGTGAACAACACCAGTCAGGTTTATATTTACTTATGTGTAAACGCTCAAAATTCATGCGAAAATATATTTTTATTGTAAAACTGTTCGCCATTTATACCAACGCTTATCTCTGCATCATGATAAGCACTTATCATATGGGTTAAATAGTCGAAGTATAAAACACTCTAGTTTATTAAAATCAAATCAAATTATTTTTCAGACTATAATTGTCAAAATTTTTATTCTTAACGTTCATCGGAGATGATATGATAACCACTTATCAAATCACTAAACATAAAGTACTAAAAACTGGATGAGATGTTGATGTTTAAAACTGATTTAGCATAAAACAACGTTAGTTTTAATAGTCTTTAAAAGTTTATTCTACATTTTTTTTACAAATTATAAAATTTCTGACTAGTGAAAATGTTTACCGTTTGCTCCGGATGAACGCTAGTGATAAAATCTTGACATTACAGTCTGACACTGAAAAAAGAATCACATTTGCGTGCTAGATTTAACTTTTTTTGACTATTTAACCCATATGATAAGTGCTCATCATGCTCCATAAATACGCACTGGTATAGTATCGATCAGTTTTTTTGATAAAATATATTTTCGCATGGTCACAGGAATTTTTAGCGTTTACACATAAGTAAACCTAAACCAGACTGATTTTGCTCACTGAAACCACAAACTGGATAATCTCCATTTCGGAGTTTATCACAAGGGCCATTCGGGACTATGGTTGTCATTTTTGAGTTTTTCATGAAAAAATGATCTAGAAAAATCTCCATTAGATCCACATACAAGTGCCTCCGAATTGGAAGTACCCTTGTTAGTTGCCCTTAGACAAAAAGTTGCCCAAAAGTCAATGCTGATCTAACTTACCAAACACAATATATGGCTTGCATTAACTCATAAACTAAATGTTAAATAAAAAGTTTTTTAACTCTTAGTGAAACGTGCGTTACGTAAGTTCATTAACTAAAATTCGATTTAACTCACCATCTCGGTATGTAGGCTCGTAGAAACTCAATTTATTTCATTAAATTAACTATATTTAAACGCAAAAGTGGTTTTACTCTGATTTAGGAGTGATTTACGTAAGTTAATCAAGTTAAATTAGATTTGACACAAAACTCTACAAACATATACGAATCTATTAAACAAATGTAAAGTTATTATGACTGTGGGTATTGCTGTTTCATTTTGGTAATAATAATACATGGCTTTGATATTGTTTTTAAAATTGTTCTTTTAAAATTAAATATCGTGTGCTCTACTTTTCTTGATGCTTGGTAAGGTGGGGAGACAATCGGGAGATCCAAACAATCAATCGCAACGCAATCAAAATTTTTGTTTTACATAGAGATATGTAGTATCATTTCTTTCCGTTTCCATGTGAGCTTCCCTACATATTACCAGTTTGATCTAAACAAGATGATCAGTATCCTAAAGGATCATATCCTCCAGGGTGGACAGAGGGCAAGGCAGCAATCTGCGATCGTGCCAGAGACATAATTACTTTCTTGTGAGCGAGATCATTTCTCAGCTCTCTTACTTCCCTTTCAGCTTGTTCTTTCAACTGAAAAATATAAATATTTATTTAGCTAGTAATTTTTCTGAAACTTAAATAGTGGTGCTGGCATGCGTTTGATTAAAAACAAAATAATAAGCATGTACCTTAATTTCCGATTCAAGTCTCAGTTTAGCGGCCTTCGCCTTCTGCTGTAACTCTTTGATTTCATGCTGCAGTCTTGCTGCCATAATCTTGTAATTTGCCTGGAAATAAAATAATAATACTTGGGTTTTTATATGCTTACCATACTAATCTCTACACTTTTAGTTTTCTTAAAATTTACCCGGTGGATACATATAATTGTTTAAAACAGTGATATCTTTTGTGCTGTAAGCAATTGAATATTGACCGTGTTTATAAATTGAATCGATTACCTTCTTTGAAGGACCATCTCTAAGTCTTAGTGGTAAATCCCGACCTTCCAAATGAGCCAAAAGTCTTCTGTGTACGGTGTTTAACTCAGCCCGTAGTGAGTTGCAAGCAGCCTCAAGTGGCCTTGTCATAGAAGACTCTTCTATGTACTTTTTGTGCCAAAACTCATGTCTCTGGTAAAATAATAATTAAAGAAATTCCTTATAGCTGTTTAGTTTTTTGAGTTACCAATGTAAAATGGTCTAAATATTTGGAAATGCATGGCCTCAGCCAAAGTTTTCACAAAAACCATTATTGCCTTTCAAATCATGTTCTTACTTTCATGAGCATTTTTAAATAACTGGTTTATGAAAAATAATAATAGCGCTGTCATTTTTTATTTCTCTACTGCAACACTCAAAAATATGAATAGTGGTAAACCTTTCTCGACGTCTGTTTGGAAAAGTAACTAGACGCTGTAAATATTTGTGTAATGTAACAACGATATTAAATAATTACACCCTTGATCTAAACAAAATCATAACCTAGTGGAAATAAATAAGTTAGCTAAAATTTATATAGTTAGAATGGTTAAGTTGTTTTTTTCGTTTACCCGATTAATTTTATCCCGTTTCTCTTTGATCAGAGTTTGCAAATCATTTGCCCTTTGGATAAGTTCAGCACGTCGCAACTCGGCGTCATGGCGAAGCTGAACTGTTTCCGCAATTTCACGCAATATCTTGTCCCCTATTTAAAAAACGAATTTTCTATATTAAGACATTATCTGTAATGTGCTAAAATCATATAGTGGTAGCAAATTTTAAATGAGAGATAAAGTTTGATGGAAGAAAAAATACAAAAGCCGTTTAACGATTGTAACGAAAGCAAAGACGCCATTAACTTACGTCTTCGAGCCAAACTATGATGACACAGTTCATGGCAAATATGTGGCGGCGTGTCTTCGCGAATAAGCAATGGCAGTGGACTGATAAGCCTAGGATCTTCATTGGGCAATACCTCGAGCAAATAAATTTCAGGCTCGGGAGAAAAGGGTGGAATAAAGTTCTTCACTTTTAGCTCAACTTCTTGTTTCGGCTTCAACTGTAATAATAAAAAAATCCACACGTTAAAATACATCCTAGAAATAACATCCACATGCCCACTATACCCACCCAGTTGTAATGCTGCAACTATGGCAACGAATTAAAATCTATTCACTTGCGAAATTAAAAATTAATGCTTGAATATTATGCTGAAAAGTGTGAAAATAATGGAAAAGGATATTAAGCCTCTGTGGTTTAGAGAAGATAAATACATAGTTCGGGGGGTATATTGCAATATTGAAAATACGTTTTGTATTCTTAAAAATTCATAATAATACTAATAAAAAAAAATTACTAACTAACTAAAAATTAATTTTTCTGGAAACATGGAAAACTGGAGAAAATATTAGTTTCCGTGCACCTCGCCTCGTTTACCTGTATAAAAATATTCCCAACTGCTCTCACAAAAATGAAATCCCGGGGAATCAAATCAGGTCCAAGTTGCAGCTGAAGTTCACGACGCAAATTGTGTATGCTTAGTTGGGGAAGAACCCTATAAATTAAAAACCTATTAATGTCACATTGTAATTGAAAACAATCAGGATTAATAAATAATACAAGACTTCATAAAGTGACCAAATCACATTCTGGTGGACAATTGTCAAAAAGTGCCGGTTCCAAAGGCGAAGTCTGATAATAATCTGCATATTATGAAAGAGCATAATCTTTTACGGGGACTACTACAATTTTTGCGGTTTTGCAAAAGGTCGACACCATAGTTTAAAAGCCTTAGCTTTGGCGTCAAAATGCAATCTTTTCCGAAACCGATAACTCCACAAATAATTGTACCCTACGTAAAAGAGTATACTTTCAAAATATGCCATCAGAACTTATTGGCAATTGTGTCCACCAGAATGTGATTTAAACACGTTGAAACTAGCGTCTTCATGCTTTCAGAATTACACGTGAAGCATTATAGGGCGGTCAAATATAACTTGAATTAGAATATCAAAACTTGTTGGTGCAGAAGACTCCTGAAATAAGAATTTTTCTTCTACCATGTTATTTCAAGAGAAAAAATATAGTAAAAATAAAAGCTTGTTTATAGTAGAATATAGTTGAGAATTAACCTTAGAGTGCAAGGTAACAAAGATAGCTCATTTGATTTCATAGCACCTATCACAGTATCTCATGAAAAACTAAATTATAATAACACAAATAACAAATTGGTTGTGATAAATTGTCGACAAAATCGTGAAATATGTATCGATCCGTATCTGGCTTTGTAAACATTTTCTAGATTTTTGAATATTATCCACTTTACCTGACAAATCCTAGAGAAATCCCCTCCTCAACAATGTTGTGTCTGTAGAGCCTTCGACAGAGAACCCACTTCTCTCTAGGTACCACGTGAACTTGTAAGTCCACCAACTAGGATGTCAGAATCAAAACAACAACAATTTTATTCAGTGAACGTAAAATGAATGAAAATTTAGTTAGTGTTAGCCAAAACTCTAATTTGCCAGTTTACATGTTCAATGGTCATGAGAAAGTTAACCAGCGAGCTTACAAATGTAGAAATTAGAAAGACAATTCTTGGTCGTTTAAAAAAACTAGACCAAAACCTACCATTGTGACGGGGTAAGAAGCTTGCTGAAGTCTAGTTTGTCGTTCTTCTTCGGTATATGCTTTAACACTTTTTCTCCCAGTTGTCTGTTTTCTATCACCTCCCATAGATAATAACTAGTGCACCATGCAGAAAAATACACTTATAGCCATCAGCTATTTTGTTAGTTTACTACGCACAATGCAATCATATGTCACATAACAAATTTTAATTGGTCATATTTTTAACTCCCACCCCAACACAGTTTCGATGAAAACCTTAATATTAAAAGAAACTGTTTTTTTACTATCTTTAATATATACAAAACTAAACCACAATTATGACATGGGAAAAATAGAAATTAGAATGAATTAGAATGTTATAGGTACGTATGCAATTTTTTCATATGTTCGCGGATCGAAATCTCTTCAGTTGTTATTTTTATTTTGTGCACCTTGTGTCAACGCCAAATAAATACGAAATACATGCCTATAGGGTACACAAGGAGTGTATGAAGACCCAAGTGACTTCTACGTTAGTTTTTATTAACTTTTCATTTTATTCACAATAAACTCAAGGTAAATCTTGATTGGAACTTGAAGCATGAGTGCATAGAGACTGAAAATGTGACAAGTAAAACTTTAAGTTACTTATTATTAACTTATTCGTCTACTCACAATTAATTCAATTTCACACTTGAGTACAAGTTTGCGACTTAAAACTGGAACAGTCAAATGATAAATGCGTTAATACTTACCTTTATGCCTTTAATAATATAACTCCATTCGTACACTATCGTACGTTAATAAAAACAAACGTAAAAGTTTACTTGGGTCTTCATACACTCCTCGTGTTCGTGTACCCCACGGGCATGTTTTTCGTATTTACTTGGCGTTGACACAAGGTTTACAAAACAAAAATAACTTATTTAATTAACTTAAAATATTGGTGTCTATGCTGAAGAGATTTCGATCCCCGAACATCTGAAAAGATTGCATATGTACCTATAACTTTCCCCTTACTTGACCATAAGTAATCAATTTTATGAAGCTTTTGCACAAAGACTGAATTCTTGTTCTTACACTTGAAATTTCCAATTCGCAAAATACTAAATTCTACTGAAGAATCCTGTTTTTTAAATAAAATACGTATTTCACCGCACACTGTTTCTCCTCTTTTCTCCAAATATGATCATGGTTTTTTCTTGTCAAAGAACAAAGTTTCGATTTACTTTCGAAAATTTATCATTCTTGGTCAACTTAGATCAAGAAATCGATAAGGCCACTGTTCACGTTAAGAGATAGGCGACAAGGAGGCATATTTGTGGTTATGAGAAAAGTAAGCTGAGTACTGAATCCCTTCAGGGAAGCTTTGAAGAAGAGGAAGATAGAGAAACGCGAGTTATAGGCACTTTATATCTATGCTATGCAGCCAACAACGTTTTTTCTGTTTCTGGTTAACTATTGTTCCTTTGTTAACCACAAGTTGGTTTGCTCAGTGTGCGCGTGGTCAGATTGAGATGGAGTAGAGTTGAAAATGGTCCATCCTCGATGGCAATCTACAACCGTTTGGCAATACGACGTCCAGCGTCGACCCACTTTTTTGAATGAGTTCATCGCTTTGTTACTTCTTCCAACCATTCATGATCAAACGGCCTTACTGCCCTCATTACACCTTTAATATGAGGCAACACCGTAAGAATATCAGAGAGTTGTGTACAATATTGTGGCACGATATTTTATAAAATATATGTACGTGCACTGCTAATATTTCCTAGCAAACAGTTTTTAAATCACGGTAACAAGCTGGAGTAGTAGTTCTGAATTTAATAAGAGTGCCACCATCACCGTCTCTACATAATAGAAGCGTAACAGCTTAACACGGAACGTTTGGCAGTTTGGTAGGCATAACGTGTGTAAGTGTAAGGTAGAAATTTGATATGAATGTAAAGAAGTAAAGATGTGTATGTGTGTGTAAACCCAAATTGCACTATTATCAGAGAATCTCACTACAACACAACAATATGGTTCTCCACTATGACAAAGCTATTGTGGTCATAATTGTATTTTTTGTATACGTTAATACGTTGCTGCTGCCAAGTGAGTGAAAGTCAGGGTGCTACCACCACTGTGGTTGTTCATTGAAGGGGAACAAGAAGTGAAATGAGTTGACAACTTTAGCCCACCTTCTGAGCTTGCTTTTCTTGAGAATTGCATGGATTGCCTTGTTATTATAAAGCAAAAGAAGGTTACTGCTGCCACTTCACTACTGCAGCTCCTGTTTATTAGTTACCACTTGCAAATACCACTGCTAAATAGAATAATGGCCTTAGTATATTGTTTACTTACTTAAGCAAAGCATACACATATAATGGCCTGCTATTTGTAGGTATTTTATACAGCCGGCAAATTTTTTCCAAAGGTTGCTCCCTATGGACATACATGGTCATTTTCTGTTGACGCCATTGATTCCTTGTATGCTTACATGTGGTTTTTGAATTGGGCCTTGAGCCCCTGAAGAAAGCGTAAGAATAATGATGTTAAGAAGAAAAAGTAAGCAAGAAAAACCTAGAATTACGATGCATAATACAAGAAACAGTAACTCACTTGCATTATGCATAAAATATGTTAGTAGTTTTCCAGATGCATTTTCAGTTTCCTGCGGCAAGGTTTTAAGTTAATAAGGCTGTATTGTTTTTTTTGTTTGCTGATAGGTTTTTTAATGGTTTAGCATACTATGGCGATTTTTACAACCTCTCTCTCATTCATAGTACTAAATTTCAGCGTTGCTGCCACTATTTATGCTTAGGTATATAGGCCATAAAATGCATGCCAAAGACATACCTGGAAAACATACCACACCACGAGCATTGGATTATATAGGTTGGCTTTGATTGAAACCGGAAGTCAACTGCACGCTTGCTATTGCTCCACTTGCTGATCACCCTGGTCACTGGCCATGCATAGTATAATAACTAGTAACGGTAGCCCTGGCTCCACTGGCATACTAACGATACGAGAAGAATTGTAGCATATTATGTGCATCAGCTCAAAAAATATTACATTTCCTTCGAAGGGTATAAGAGTGGGTAGTAACTCGTTAGTAATCATTTTTCAACGGTTAATATAATAATATTTAACAAGAATACTTGCTTGGTTATTTTTAAAGCTGAGTGAGTGGCTATTGAAAAAACTTTTATTTGGCAAGCTACGTTGACTAGTTGGAGGCTGGAACGATCATTTTTGCTTTGTTATTTTTTTCAGATTTGTGCGTGACGTTTTACTTTCCTTTGAGTCTCTAAATACAAGAGAGAAGAGGGATTAAGCATATAAGTGGACAAGTACCATTCCCATCTCTGTATTAATATTTCAAGATGCACGGAATCGCCAGGTCGCACAGCGGTTTCTCTTAGGATAGGGCGTCTGGAATAGAGCAGGGAGGTGGTGAAAAAGGAGAAAGTAGGCTTGCTTTCTTGAAAGTAGGACTTTTACTCAGCCTGGCCTTGTGACAGCCTGTCAGACTACCGTTTCTTTGTCCTCCAATTCGGGATTTTCACTTACTTTGTTTGTTTCAAACATCCGTGAAGGATTTTGGTTTCCCGTTTTTAAGAGATTGAAATAGCGACAAAATGTCCTCGAAACATACGGTAAGAAATTTAATGATGTTTTATATTATATGATGACTGCGACTGGAAGCAAACTGGATTTAATATGTTTTTTATGTCAAAGAGCATTTTTGTTGCTGTAAATGCGTTGCAAAAACAAACAGTGCGAGATGTTGATATAGGGCAACTACTGCATACAAGTAATCACTTTTATTCCTTGATATAATACAAGACTTTTTATTCCTCTTAACAGCAAGAGGAAATTGCAAAGCAGTTTGATTTACCAGAAAGGCAATCAAAAATTGACACTTTGCTCAAGGAGCCAGAAATTTATTGTATATGTCGGACCTCAGACTCAACCCGATTTATGATGTATGTACTATCTCAGCATGAAATTACATTGCGAATGGTGTTCTTCTTCAAGAAACCCCAATAATACACTGTCATTCCAACGTTTTTATAACTTGTTTCGTTGTAATAATTCTAAATGCAGAGCATGTGACGCCTGTGAAGAATGGTATCATGGAGACTGTGTCAATATCACTCAGTCTGAGGCAAACAACATTCATCACTACTACTGTCAATGGTGCATTGAGAAGGATCCTAGTTTGGAAATTGAATACAAGAAGAAGTCTGGCTCCTCTGGGCACTCCAAAGATAAGGCCCACAAGGGAGAAAAAAGCAAAGGTGGTCGCTCCAAGAAGGTTACAGAGAAAGCACGTAAGTCTACCATATTTTATTAATTCTGAAATGACGACAAATTATTGTCACAATCAGCAACTCTCGCGTACAATTTGCAGTCTACTGCAAAGCTTAAGAGATGGAATCAACTAATGCATTATTTTACGACGCGTAATAGCAATTTTAGCACGGATTATAGCAAATGTAAAAAGCTCATTAATTTTTTTACAAGATGTTGAGGAAAAAGTTAAAGAAAAGCTGGAGAAAGCGGAGAAAATAAAAGGATGCGGCTCGTGCCCTGGGTGTGTAAACCGACGGGATTGTGGCCGCTGTGAGAATTGCAAAAAGAACCGCAGAAAGGATTCGGAAAGGAGTAAAAGGAAAACTTGCTTGAAACGTATATGCGTGGAGCAGGTACCAGCTCTAATAAGCCCATTTATTACTGCCATTTCAACCACTGATTTAACTGTATTAAATTAATTCCTATTTTAAATGGATGTTTACGTAGCAAGAGAGAGATATCGTCATAAAATCAGTAAAAGAAGAGTCTCCCTCAGTTTTGACGTCAAAGCAGATTTTTGCCGCAGATGATGAGGAAGATGACTGGGTTCCTCCAACTACAACAACGTCTGTTACCGCAACAGCAAAAAAACCAAAGTCTAGCCGTCGAAGCCGGGTATTAGTTTTATATTTGTATTAAATATGTATTGCTATGATACTGATGGTGGAATAAGTTTAGGATGGATGTAGGATTTGTTCCATAATCTTTAATTTAGAAAAAGGCAGAGACTAAAGGCCGAAAGCAGTATGCCCCAAAAGATTCCGACGCGTCTCACAGTTCTGATGAAGAAAAACAAAGAGACGAACCAAGACAGTGTTACTGGTATGAATGCTTAAATCCATGTAGGCTGGGTTCCAAATACTGCAGTGATGAATGTGGAATTCGTCTTGCCACTGACAGAATTTTAAGGGTATAAGAAACTAGCTAGTTTTCATTATAATATATCATTAGAATTTATTAATTGCACCGAAAGAAATTTTACAATAAAAATTATTACATTTAGCTTCTACCGGGAAGAATACAAGAGTGGAATTTGACTCCTTCAATCGCAGAAGAAAAGAATAAAAAGGATCTGGAAGATATTCGTCGCAAGCAAATGCATTGTAGATCAGCCATAGAAGAGTTGGAAAATAAAAGAATCGTACGGTCCAATTAATTTTTCGAAATTCAATTCAAGTATTTTTTGTCATGTTATGATTTACCTTTTTTAAATGTAGGCTTTGGATGCTCATATTGAGAGCATCCAGCAAATTGACATTGATCCCGATGCTGACGAGGAAGACATTGAGGAAGAAGAAGGATCTATTTATTGTGTTACCTGTGGACATGAGGTTTCTGTGAAAACGTGCATCAAGCACATGGAAAGATGCTACAACAAGGTTGTTTGCTTTTTTAAATACAAAATATTCGCTATTTATTTTTATGCCAGCTTTTGTATGCAACTGACGTTTTTTGTGCTGTTATTTTGGAAATAAATATGTAGTACGAAAGTCAAACATCTTTTGGATCGGCTGTTAAAACGGGAATAGAAGGAACTCCAATTTTCTGTGACTTTTACCATAATGTTCACAGAACATATTGTAAACGACTTAAGGTATTGTGCCCCGAGCACTCTAAGGATCCAAAGATTCGGGATGCTGCGGTAAGTCAGTCATATTTTCTTTTTTAGTTTTAAAACAAGTACAGAGAAGTTTTTGGAAGCAAAAATTATGCCTACGGTTGAGGAAATGAATTGAAATTGCAGATTTGTGGATATCCCTTGATGCAAAACGTAACTGGTCCTATGAGCCAAATTTGCCGAATAGCTAAAAAGAAATGCAATCGCCATTATTGTTGGGAAAAGTTGCGAAGGGCAGAAATAGACTTGGAGAAAGTTCGATATGTAAGTAGAAATAGCAGTAAACGGCAAGTAAATATGATCATAATAGAGCATATAGTGTTGAATTTTTTTTTAATTTAGTGGCTAAAATTGGATTCACTGCTTGATCAAGAGCGGCAATGCAAGCAAGCTCTTACAAACAGAGCTGGTGTATTGGGTCTTCTTCTGCACTCAACGTTTGATCATGAGCTCCGAGAGAAAATTCAGAAACAGATTGCAGAAGCTGAAATGAAACTTGCTGAAGAAGAGCAAAAGAAACAATTGGAGCAACAACAGAGGGAAAGCCCAGGTAGTGAGCATTTCGTAAATAAAGGATTTTAAATATTTAATTATAGTAGAGAGATGGCTACAGTAATTGAAAGCGGTGCGAGATGAAAAGATGTATTTCTTAACAGAAATTGACTTAAATTATGATAACTTTGAAATGACTGAGCAACCAACGAAAAGTCGAGGTCATCGCAAATCTCAGCACAGCAGCACGGATGCTTCAGAGGAAATAACTGCTTCAAAGTTGTTTAAAAGAATGTCGTCAAATTAAATGTTAAAATGCTTTTATTACACGTGTAAATTTTCTGTACCTATTTAAATAACATATTGAATTTGTTTTTGTTATATTAACCAATTGAGTAGGAACTAATCTAGCATCATTATCACGAATTAATTTTTTTCAGGTTAAAACTTTTTTCCTTGCAAACAAAAGTATTTTTTGTACGTATTTCAAAAGAAAAAACAAAATTATTTTTATTAAATGGGAACTAGATTAACGAGTTTCAATATCATTTAACTTATTCGCATAATATTACATTAAATGTTAAATGTTTAGAACCTATGAACAAAAGAAAGTTGATAATAAACTTTGATTTACATAATTAAAATCGGGACAATGTTTTATTAATTTTTTGGTGCACCTTTTTACCGTTTGCTACATTTTATATTGTGACTACGCCGACTTTAAGCATCGAAATGCTACTTATTTTCTACAGGGCGATATGTCAGCCCTAACAGAGATTTCTGAAAACCTCACATTTGATCGATCGGGGGCTCTTTCTACTCTAAGCAAAAATTGAGAGAAAAATTGCATAAATGTATTTCCAGAAAATTCCAAACCAATATTCACTTTAAACAATATAAATTTCAACAAATATAATGGGAAAACTCAAACCTGCATCAACCGTTGCATACGGAGTAAGCATTCCAACGGAGTTTGACAGCCTTCAGCTTGAAGCATTCTGCTGTATTCTCTTGGGTCCTTGCTTTCACCCAAGAGATCTGTAGATCGCTTACCCCAGGCCGGGGAAAAATTAACTTGAGCGTCCGCTTGGATAAGAGTAAACGTGAAAAAGGTATAAAGAAGCGCCATGACGAAAAATATGGACCGCATCTGAAACAGTAAAAAAATATTTAAATTGTGGAGAATATATAGATTTAAAATTGGCCAAAATGGGAATAGAAACTTGTTTACTTTGGCTTATTAACTGCAACTCAGAAGTTTGTTGTGTTGGTAAGCACTAAACAAGAAAGCTTTGCTTAAAATCAATAGTATAACCGAAACCGCAACAAAAACCTTTAAAGAAAGCAGTCGTGTTTCAAGAACACGCAGAAAAATCGTTGTGGTGAAATTTTTCACTTTGTCGAAACTTTTATAGGACAATTTTTTCTCTCCAACAATATGGCAAGAAAATACCTGAGATTCCCGATTAAAGTTTTTAGTTGAAAAAAAAGAACGTTATGTCAATATGTATTTTATACTCTCTACCCAAGTTCTCGTAACATGACATGATGGATGATACGATAAAGCAATAGGTGGTAGGTGAAAGTAAGCCCTAAAATTGCATGGTGAAAGTGGAAGCTTTTTTCATATGCCTATAGTTTGGAACGAGTTCTAACAGTAAATTAGTGGGTGTAGTCTTCCCAGAAATAATATCTACAATTGGTACATCCACAACAATACCAAAAATTGTTGGTTATATCACTTTAAAGAAGTTTGCACATCCATTTAGACAGAACATTATTACATGTCGTAATAATTTTGAGCATCCTTCATATCTTCACATATACACCTTAGTCAACAATAAAGTGCTTCATGATATTTTTACAATTTCTTACATCACATCCTACGCCTCTCTGCACATAACAGTGTATTGATATTGATACAAGTTCTATACAAACGACTTCACGGATTTCAAAGGAAAGTTTTTAACGTTAAATGTAGACGAGGATTTATATTATTTTATTTTCATTCAAATGCCCCAGAGGGATCGAAAATGGAGCATATTGCTTCCAATTGTGATTGTGTGATTCTATGTCATGATATGAATGAGGGGCATAAGAAATCGTATTGTTAAGCATTTTATAAATAAATTTCCATAAAATCGTTTTGAAAGATGGTGCACAGGACATATGGTTTTAGAACAAACTAAGAAAATGTAATAGACTTTGATAATCTTCTTTTTGTAGATTTAAAAAAAATCAACTTCCCTCTTATGTTCAATTTTTAAGGTGCGAATGCAAATTTGCTCTTTTATGTGAATGTCTATGTCTGTCCGTCTGTCAACACGATATCTCGGGAACTATTTAAGCTATTCCAAGTCTGTTTTCGGCAATCGATTTCTCATTCTCTGGGACAGCCCTGGCGAAATTTGGAAACCGATTGGTCAACGGTAACCGTTAAAAACCGTTACTATTTAAAGCGGCCACAGAGTCAACCGGCATTTGCACCTTATCGATATTTCGATTATTCGGTTTATTTTCTTATGGTGCAGCTTATAAGCAAACAAATATTTTTTGTACTGGAGTAAACTAGAAACTAGATGTAAATGTACAATACCACACATTTGCTCAATACAAAACGGGGTTCGGAAGCTGAACTATGGACTGATTTTGGGAAAAATACAATATTATAGTCAACACAAAACATTTAATTTTACTTTTTTGATAAGACGAAACCTTCAAAAATGCCACTGTCCGAAACCCAAGTCTTGGTTTGATTCTGCGAGAATGATCACTTTGTGTATCGATTCCAAACAAGTTGGTAGCTTCCTATACAAGTACCCACTTTTAGCCCTAAAACATGAGCAAACTACTTTTAGAGTCTTCTTGGTCAGTTGTCTCTGTTTGCACAACACTTACCATAATATGCTGTCCAGGTGAAGTGGAAGATTGATGAGTATTTGCCAACTCAACCAAAGTGAATAGGTTTTCGAATTCATTTTTCTTGTTGGCTAGATGAATTTTGGAAAAATGAATTGATGAATTTTAATGGCTTATTCCGGAACGAAGATGATTCCTAAGGGAAAATGCCCATGAAATGGGTGTACGTCAAGTGGAGTTGAATAGAATCAAGTGACGATTCGGAAAGTATTAACCTAAAAATTTGAGGCTCAAATTGTCTTGTTTTACACAATTAAATCATCAGATATCATTAGAAACCATAACCACATGCCCACCATACAATTTTTTATGAATTTTCAGAAATCTACAAATACTTTTTAGGCTGTAATCAATAAAAACGTAACGAATCTTTTTGGCTGCATATTGTATCCACGTGTATAAAATGCGCAAGATCTAAGAGTAAAAATGCAGAAACGCTGTATAGTTTTCTAGTAAGTATAACTTTATTAAATGCTTTTTTCAGCAGTGCATTTTTATAATTGATAGAAACTAATTTGTACAAAAAATGCCTTGCTCATTTCTACTAGCTAGCTATCACAATATGGTTTGTACAGAATTATTGCAACAAAAACAATGAACAAATTGAAACATTCGTTTGTTAAATTAATTGTCGTATCATCTCCTACAATCAAATTACCCACTAAAATAGCCATTTATTTTAATAAATTATTGCAACAGTATACTAGACTTAAGAAATAAATTGGGCCATTGGGCATTTAAGAAATTATAAAGATACGAACAAAATACTCACAACAACAACGGCAACAGGTAAAACTGTATTTCACCAAAACCTAAAGTTCAGTTAGACTTTTGTAGAATACGTATTTTTAGTCGAACGAAATACTCATTCTATAAAGTTTGGTAAACTACTTTTATGTTTCTACAGTGGAAAAGTTGATCGATAAAGTATGTTTTAAACCACTGAGTACCATGAAGAGTTCAGACCGTAAATAAAATGTGCACTGTAATATTATTAGTTAATTATAATATCTGTCACTAGATTTTAGTGCTACACCAATGGTCACAAACGATTTAAATGGTCTACTTTGGACGAACTATTATGAAACGTTTAGCCAAAAACCACAATAATTTTAAGCGATATTTTCAGAACATAAATATAACACAACTAATATTGCAACTACAACTATTATAGACAAGTAAGTTTAACAATATTTGTAATATATTTTAAACAGTTTCAATTGGCTTTTGATTTGCATCGAAACGCGAATCATGCTAGTCGCTTTTCACAATTTCCACCATTTGACGATGGGCAGTGATCGTAAACACACTTTGCACCCTCCATTCCTTTCAAAACTTATGCGAGTCCTGTAAAATCAAACTCTGGAGTCTCCAGAGGAGCCAATTCAGGGAGCTCACGAGGTTTGTAATTCTCTAGAGAAGATAAGAACGCCGCCTTTTCAAGTTCAGACTGTACGGAGGAACTAGAAGAAGTGTTTTCATAGGTTTCCAAACGTTTCTTCAAAACCCTATTCTCCTCCCGAACCTCGTGAAGTTCACTAAGAAGCTGTAAGACAGAAATAAAGTTGTCACGTTCATATCAGAAATCATTATACAACAAAATTGTAAATTCAAATATTACAATGATATTATTTACTTGGTCAACTAAATTTCGAAGATTAGAGTTTACGATTTGCAGCTCTTCTATAACGTCTGCGTCACTTTTGGGCCTGATTGTGAAAACAGGCTTCTGATAAGCTGTTACCTCAGGAACTTGAACCTTGTTTTCCTTTGATGAAGGAGAATATTTCCTTTCGGATAAAATTTGGAGAAGTGAATCAGCTTCATCAAAGGTTTTTAGAATTTCGTGATGCGCAAGTTGGGGGAGATGATGAATTTGTTGTTGCTGCATTTTAACTGGCTTTCTGGCAGTTGCTGATAACACGGATACAGTGGAGCTTGATTTATTGGCTTCCATACTTTTTATTTTCCTTGTAAGCTTTTCGAATGCCTCTCTATTTAAAAACACAATTTAGTCTCAATATTAAGTTTGCATGGATGTCACCAGCAAATAAACTGATATTTTGAAAATTAATTAAACCTACCTTCGAATATGAGCTAATCTCTGCTTGTCTTTTGTGGTACTTAGCTTGTTCATCCAAGGACCGCAAAACTGATGAATCATCAGATAATCTTTGCTGAAGCTCATGCAACAACCTTGCAGCTTCCAAATGACATTCGGCGGCTTCCTCAAACAGCCCTTTCCGAATTAACTTGGACGCTCTACGGCCTGCTTCATGAGCCTGAAATGTATTTAAAGTGGTTGAAACGTTACCCGTTATGTATTGTTATTTATTATTAGATAACAAATTTTCGTTTCCACTGACTGGACATTTTAAATTAAGATATATGGATGCCAGTTAAGTTAAAGGGTTAATTAACACTACCTTATTCAGTTCTGTTTTTTCCATTAGACATTTAACGTCTACCGAATGATTTAATTCCAAAGTTTGCACCGAAGAAGTAAAAACTAAACTATTTATATAGTGCCTAAGTTTGAGCTTGGTATATTATATTATAATGCATCCTGTGCACAATTAACCACTTAAAATCGTTCATTCTTTGTACACTTGGTACACGATCATCATCATCACTATTTAATTCCAAATTTGAACAAGTCAGCACGTAGTTTTGCTTTTACCTTTTTTGCTGTTTATTACATTCCTGCTCTATTTATGTTATGTTTTACTTAACTGGCTATACACAATGGGGTCACAACAATATAAATTAAAAAATCACGCTTCTTAATAAAGTTGTGTCACTATATTGGTCTTATCAATACAAACGCAAAATTTTGCTTGTGTGTTCAGTGTTCACAAACTAATCATCATTACATCAGATCAGACAAACTACAAATATTATATGGTAAACTTTAATTACAATAATACAAACTCAAACAAGAAACGTTATTCAGCAAGCACAAGTAGCACAACTAATTCAAAGTTATGTACGTAGTATGTGTGAGATACACAAGGTACAAACACAAATCATCTGTTCTAATAGATCTGGTTGTGCCATTGACTTGACTGACTTCCATCCATCCATATTCCACTGCGGCGGAGATCCCAGAGAACACAATTTGGGATCTCCAGGACACAGAGGCATTTCACGATCTACAGGACACAATTTTCACAACAAGGCCTACAGGACACAATTTTCAAAACAAGGCTCTGGAGGACACAATTTAAAGACAAGGCCTGGAGGACACAATTTTCAAACAAGGCCTGGAGGACACAATTTAAAACAAGGCCTGGAGGACACAATTTTCAATCAAGGCCTACAGGACACAATTTGAGGACACAATTTTCCTGCCTTTATTAGGTACTGCTAGTTAGCGTCAGCTGTACCTATTACAGACATATATCGGTGTCTGTCTGTGTGTTAGCGCTCTAACTTCCGAAGGTTGGGGTACGGTTTAGAAAGCAGCTCCGATTGGCATGAAGCATGCACCATCCGATAGCCCTTGAGCTGGGGAGTCTAACGGTGGTACTCCCGTTTGTTAACTCGGACCCCCAGGGGTAAAAAACGAAAATGGTCTAAAACAAGTATTTTTGGGCGAAACTCACAGAGTGCAACATTTGTTTGCTCATATCGATTTTGGGGGAACTGGAGACAGGGGTTAATGTATTTTTTATATAATTGGTTAGGTTCGGTTAGGTTAATAACCCAAAACAGACATAACCGAAACAAAAATAGCGTCGCAAGTTATGTTATGTGCAAACTCTGTTTTGGGTTATTAACCTAACCGAACCTAACCAATTATATAAAAATTGATTAACCCTGTTTCCAGTTCCCCCAAAATGGATATAATGAGCAAACAAATGTTGCACTCTGTGAGTTTCGCCCAAAAATACTTGTTTTAGACCATTTT